>ML110507.1:18869-108320 GCA_003697995.1 Taxidea taxus jeffersonii
TGATTTCTGCTCTGATCTTTATGATTTCTCTTCTCCTGCTGGGTTTAAGCTTTCTTTATTGTTCTTTCTCTAGCTCCTTTAGGTGTAGGATTAGGTTGTGTATTTGAGACCTTTTTTATTTCTTGAGAAAGGCTTGTATTGCTATATATTTTCCTCTCAGGACTGCCTTTGCTGTGTCCCACAGATTTTGAACTGTTGTGTTTTCATTATCATTTGTTTCTATGAATTTTTTCAATTCTTTTTCTTTTTTTTTAGATTTTTTTAAAAAATTTATTTATTTGTCAGATAGAGAGAGAGCGCAGGAGTGAGCACAGGCAGACAGAGTGGCAGGCAGAGGCAGAGGGAGAAGCAGGCTCACTGTTGAGCCAGGAGCCCGATGTGGGACTCGATCCCAGGACGCTGGGATCATGACCTGAGCCGAAGGCAGCTGCTTAACCAACTGAGCCACCCAGGCGTCCCTCAATTCTTCTTTAATTTCCTGGTTGACCCATTCATTCTTTAGAAGGATGCTGTTTAGTCTCCATGTATTTGGGTTCTTTCCAAATTTCCTCTTGCTTTCTCCTCCTCTGGAATTCTGCTGTTCTCCTTGATAAGTGAACTTGGGCTTGGCTGGATTTCTTGTTGATTTTCTGGGGAGGGCCTGTTGTAGTGATTCTCAAGTGTCTTTGCCCCAGGTGGAACTGCACTGCCTTTACCAGGGGCCAGGCTAGATAATCCACTTAGCTTCACTTTCGGGAGCTTTTGTCCCCTGAACGCTTACTGTAGAATTCTGGAGGATGAGAATGAAAATGGTGGCCTCCCACTCTCTGGCCCTGAAGAGCTGAGAGCTTGGGGCCGAACTCTTCAGTGCACCCTCAGAAAAAAGCACTCAATCACTCCTGCCTCCCCGGCCTCTAGCCACGCTTGGAGAAAAGCAGTCAGTCACTACTGTCTCCCTGGACTCCGGCTGCACTCTGAGATCACCCAGCCTGTGACCAAGTGTTTCTGTCTCTGGCACACAGCCAGGGAGTCTGCAAACCCACAGATCCCTGAGCTCTTCCAGGTTGGGGTCTCCCTGGATCTTGTGGGGACCACACGCACAGAGCACCAGCCTGTGCCACGGATTATAGTTCAAGGTAGCCCGGAGTTGAGAGCTCACTCTTCGGCTCCGTCTCTGTAGCCAGCTTCCCTGCTCTAATACCTGTGAGCTCTGCAACACTCAGACATCCCTGATCCTTCTGTGACCCCGCGGGACCTGAGGCCACGCTGTCCCCATGTGGGCTTCACCCCGGTTTAGCCTCTGGAGCAATGTCCCTCCATGGAGCAGACTTATAAAAGTCCTGATTTTGTGCTCCATTGCTCTGCCACTTGCCAGGAGCTGGCCCCTACTCCCGCTGTCTATCTTCCAGTTGCTTTGGATTCACTTCTCCGTCGGTCCTACCTTTCAGAAAGTGGTTAATTTTCTGTTTCTAGAATTGTTTCTCTTCTTCTCTTTGATCTCCTGTTGGATTTGTAGGTGTTCAGAGTGGTTTGATAAGCTATCTAGCTGATCTCAAGCTACCTGATGTCATCTCAGCCTGCTACTTCTCTGCCATCTTGACTCTAGTCCACCATAAGAGGGACAGCAACATTTAAAATATCTAGAGATTCATTTCCCATGGAAAATATTTGTGTTTCAACTTAATGATTGAGAAAAAAAATCCCAAACCTAGAACAAAAGATACAAAAATTAGTTGAGAAAACATAAGTAAATTAAGGAATTTAACTTGGAAATTAGTATTCAAATAATATCCATCCCAGAAAGGTAGATAGTATTTAAAAAGAAATTGCCCAGAATAAAACAAAACAAAATTCAAATGGCAGGGCATGGCATAAATTGAGAACATTTATGAAATACAGAATGAAGGAAAATAAAAGATCCACAGTGAGACATATTACTTTGAAATTTCACAGCAAGTTGAATAGAAGTCCTAAATGTTTCCAGAGTCAAAAAGATAAAAGAACATGAGGAAAGATGTCCTCAGTCTTCTCTTTTCGAAGGGAAATGATTTGCAACCTGACATTCTCCACCTAGCCAAGCTATCCCTAATCAAGGGGGATAGAAAAAAGACATTTTCAGACAGGAAAATCCCAACATTTTCTTTTCTTAGGGAACTGCAGGACGATATACACATGTAAACAAGAGAGAAAACTTGGAAGAGAAAAGTCCGTAATCTAGGAAAGAGCTTCAAAGCAAAAGAGAAGCCAAAGGGATTCCCAGGATGATGGCACAGGTTCTGAGATCTTCCTGAGCTTCCAGCTTAGTGGGGGATCCATCAAAATTGGAGCAGGAAGTATCTAGGCTCCAGAGGAAGATCTCCAGCAAGACAATAAACAGAACATTTGAGTTGTTTGAGTATATTCAGGTGATGTCTTCAAATCTGTTAGAGGCTCTGGAGATAGACTTGTGAGCGATACAGAGATCACCCAACAAAATTAACATGTGGTAAAGAGGGCCACCAGGAAGGTTTTAAAATTTTATGAGCAAATATGATTGTGATAAACTACACAGTTCAGCTGTGAATGACTGTTTTGTAGTTTTGGTGATATAAACCCATTACTAGGAATCTAACAAAAATGTGATATAGTTTCATTGGAAGAAGAGAGTAACCATATTGAGGGAATAAGGTGTTTATGAGCAAATGTGGTTGTGTTGTGTGTGCATGTCTTTGTGTGTGTGTGAGTGGGTGTGTTAAGTATTTAAGAGAACTAGGTTCTTATCCTCCCTACTAGGCATTCTATGGAGAATACATAAAACTTTAAAAAAATTCAGGAAAGTAGCAGAGAAACTGTATTTACAAATACAGAAGTAAATATGAAAGAATAGCCAAACACTGAAAGGGGTTTCCTCAGGGGAGCAAGAATTAGGAATGAATGGGATAGAGAAGAAAACTGCTGTTTTTCAGAATAAGCTTAGAAGTACCATTCAACATTTAAAAATTTATATTTATATTTTCCTGTGATAAAGGGGGAGACAAACAAATACACCAACAAACACACAACTAGACAATGAGGCATCTTCAGAAGAACAAAAGGACTTCCATGGCAAGGACAGTTTGTGGTAGAAGGAAATAAGTGCGTAATTGATGTGGAATGCCCCCAACATGTACTTGTTCACTTTAAACTGCAGAATGGAAAGAAAGAAAGAGAAAGAAAGAAAGAAAGAAAGAAGGAAAGAAAGAAAGAAAGAAACCTCACCAACCTTGTCAATATACGTAAAACTCTTGACTGAGCAGAGCAGAAACCAGTAGGAGGCCAGGGATTCTCGGTGTGATGAGGTTTTCCACAGTTCTGCTACTAACTTCAATACCAAGCCCACATGTACAGATGTAATTAAAATTCTAATTATCCTCAACCTACATGGTGTTCTTAGGCCTGGTTATGTGTAGGAAATCTGAGTGAAAACATACTCCGAGTACACGCCTTGTCGACAAATAGAAGGTTCAATCCAAGTCATATCAATGATGTAACATTACTTCAGGCTGTGGGAGTCGAGACAGGTCAGAGCTACAGTAGCAGCAAGAAAGATAAATTACCCACCACAAACACAAACAACCAAGTATCTCATCATACATTACACATCTCTCTGTTCTGAATTTAAAAAAAAAAAATGTATTTCAAGCCCTAGAAGGTGAATGTTCAGGATGGTTTGATCAAGAAACATGAGCTGTACCAGGCAGTAGATCATTCAACAAAATCAACTCCATTCTTCCCATCGTGTTAGGTTCTTTATGAAATACAAAAGAAATGTAAGATACAGTTCCTGCTCTCAAGAAGTAAGCAGTCTGGTTGGGGAGACATGGCTGGCATTAGGAAATGTAAAGAAAGAATTTGGAAGTTCTTTTTTTTTTTTTTTAAAGATTTTATTTATTTATTCGACAGAGAGACAGAGATCACAAGTAGACAGAGAGGCAGGCAGAGCGAGAGGAAGGGAAGCAGGCTCTCCGCCGAGCACAGAGCCCGATGTGGGGCTCGATCCCAGGACCCTGGGATCATGACCTGAGCCGAAGGCAGAGGCTTTAACCCACTGAACCACCCAGGCACCCACAAGAATTTGGAAGTTCTTATCAATAGTAAGTAACCAAAACTACAGGCACAACTGTAGGACACAGGGCTCCGAGCAAGGGAATGAGGAGCAAGAGGATTCATAGGGAAAGTGGCCGTGAGTGCAACTTTGGGGAATAGGTAGGGATTTTGGCTGGTACCTGGAAGAGGTTTGAATTATTTATGCTTTAGAAAGGAGTTGGAAGCAATCATATTAGGCTTAGGGTGGGGGGGGGAGGGGAGCAACAGGATAGTGGTCAGAATTAAGTGTTATCATGTTTACTTTTTATCAATTTGCTCTGAATTCTGGCTTTATTTCCCTTCGAGTCCTTTAGTTTTTTCTTTGGGAGACTATGCCCACATCAGTTACCTAATACCCACCAGATGCACATGGTAAAAACATTTGTCAGTATTGTCTTCCTTTCAAATTTCCTTTGTTGCAACAATGATTTTTTTTTAAATATTCAAGTCATCTCCCTAGTAAAATTATTACTCACTGCAAATGTGGTCTTGAATACACCACTGAATAGTTCATCTAGTAGAAAATTGGGAATGGGGAAGTGAAAAAAAAAGATAAATTTGAAAGTGAGTGGCCATTCATTTTAAACAAAATGGGGGAAACGAAACCCAAGCTGGGAGTTTCGTTTCTCTACAGCTAAGATACTTCCATTAACAACCTCTTGCCACTGCTTCCCCCAGAGCCTTTTGTGAACTCTTTTGTGGAAGCTAGGTCTTTGAGACTGAGCCAGGGGCAAATGGACCCGTAGGATATCCCCCCACCCCCAATTCTCACTGCTCATCTTGCAGATGAGCTGGAAGAAATCATGGAGACCCACAGAAGTAAATCACAGGTAGTTCTAATCTCAGATCAATCAACCAAAAGGAGTAAAGAAGAGAAAGATGGATCTTTTTCTTCATCATTTCAGTGTACTTGTCCTTTGATCCACTGTGCTGTGACTTAAACCAACCATACTTAGTTAAGAATGAGTTGTTGCTAAATAGGAAAAAAACATGAATTTTTACCATTCTGATACTGGACTATAAATAATAGAGTCAGTGTCTATAGAGTCTATAAATAATAGAGATTCAGTGGCACATCCAATTTTATGATATTTGCAAAAAGAGAGTTCACAAGATATTTGCAAGAATTAGTCACGTGATAAAAATGGCTTCATGGAATTCCCATGATGGCTGTAAAGAAAGGTGTCTGTGAGGAGGCCTCCCCCTCTCTTCCTTCCTTACTGGGTGAGTCTATCCTGGCTGTATGGAACACTTGCCTAGAGTCTGTTATTATTCTAACTTTTATTTTGAACTCTCTCAACTACAGGGTTCTTCCAACAGCCTCTCAGGGTAACTGTCTTCGCCCAGGTAAGGTTAATAATCTAATGGAAGCATGATCCTTTGGGGCCAATTTAAGTTTTCTGATCTGCTTAAGGAATAGCCCGAGGTGTTAAATGTTAATTAGATTCGGCCTAGAACCCCTACCTTAAAGGGAAATTTGTAGACATGGAGTTTCTTATCCCTGGAAATTCTTGTAAGAGGATGGTGGTGGTGGCTTTAATAAATTTAGAAGGCCAAAAAGAAGCTGGGGTAGCAGGGAAACAAAGTGTTTCTCAAGTACTTAACACTGTAGTGTAGTGGTAGGCAAAATCCAAGAATACGAACCGTCTGAACAAGAGCGACCGTCAGAGGAGTCCAACACTAAGCCAAGGATGACAATATACAGAATAATACTCAAAATATGCAACATGCAAGACACACAAAATGCACATCAAGGAGAGCGATTCCGTTCTGACACCAACTCCCACGTGTATTTTTCTTCCCCACACCACCAAGGAATTCTCTGACACCAGCTGGATATCCTACAATTGAACTCAGTTCCCACATTATCTAGAGATACTACCAGATCCCAAGGTTAAGGGCTCAGTCTCAGAGGACTGCGGGCCCCCCTCTTTAGAGAAATTATCACCTCAGGTGCTTTCCCGTACTTGCCTTATTAACATAACAGAAGAGTCCTTTAGGGCTTTCTTCATGGGAAATTGGGAAGGTTTCAGGAGTTCTGAGCCACAAATGGGGACAGAAACCAAACACATTCTTGCAAAGTGCAGTATCACTAGGAGTAAAGTGAGCAGATTCCCATTTCATCTCAGTCACAGCTTAACAAGTGGAGATTAGAGCAAAGTTAATGTAAATGAAGAAGTATTGAAAATTTTTTTTTAAGATTTTATTTATTTATTTGACAGAGATCACAAGTAGGCAGAGAGTCAGGCAGAGAGAGAGGGGGTGGGAAGCAGGCTCCCCGCTGAGCACAGAGCCCAATGTGAGCCTCCATCCCAGATCATGACCTGAGCCGAAGGCAGAGGCTCAACCCACTGAGCCACCCAGGTGCCCTAAGTATTGAAATTTTAGTGCAGGAGTTTGGAGGTGGCTCTCTTCACCTGAGAACATCTAAACTGTGTTTTCTTTAGGTTTTGTGGAGCCAAGCCCAGGAGGCTTAGGTGACTGTGTCTCAACAAAGCAGAGAATGAAAGCGAAGCTCAGAAAATCTAGCAGAGGATTTTAGACTTAAATAACATTTTTAGCAGGGGGGGCTGTCTATGGAAATTAGTGTTTCAAGACTCTGAGCTTTGGAATTGGAAACACCTGGATCTGAGCGCCCATGCCCTCCCACTTACTAGATCTCTGACCTTGGGCAAGCTACTTAATCTTTCTAAAAGCTATAGTTCTCTCGTAATTTGGGGAAAATCATAGGATATAGTTCAGTGAGGTTTTGTTTTATCTGAAGACTGAACAAAGAATGTGGTCGGCATGTAGCAAGTGGTCCATAACTGTTAGTGGTTGTTATTACTAGGCCCAGGAATTACACTGTTGTTGTTTTTCCCTGGTTGGTGGGTCCCTAAGAAAAGGTAAAGGTCATAACACATCTATGATGTAAAAGGGGAGCTTTCTACCAGAAATACGTTCTTAATGATATAGAATTGAACATCATTTGGGGCTGAAGTTTACTAATTAATTAAACTAAAAAGGGTTTGTTCTATATCCTACATTGTATGTAGAGACCACGGTTGTTCCAAGCAGGATCCTATAGCAGAGACCAAAGAACCTGGATTCCTGTCACAGTCAGGTACCTCATCACCCACATAATCTTTTAACGTCTACCAATGCTCAACCTCTCCATCAGCATAAATGGACTACCAAGAATTCCACCTTGCCTGTGGACTGTTGTGAGGACTTAGTATCTACAATATATTCAAAGGTGACCTGAGAACACATGGGATGCTGAGCACAGCTGCAAATTACTATGATGGTGTAAAGAATTAAACTTTATGCAATGCCTACCATATATCAGAAACTATTAGAACATTTAGATACATCATTGGTACCACCTCTATCATTGACATAATAGATAACTAAGAAAGGAAAGAACATTCGGGAGAGGATTGGAGACATTAACACAACCATATAATATACACAGAAGATAATTTCTGTTTGTTAAAAGGGATGCAGTATATATAATATATGATAATGAGAGAAGTATTCCTATAGACCTCATAAAGCAGAATCATTTACACAGTATATTGTGCTCAGATTCCTCTCTACTGAAAAAATGTCATTCTTCTGTTACAGATGGTTGATGATGCCTGAAATCTGATTACCTGATAAATAGGGCATTACCCATATTGTTTTCACTATTAATATTGATACTGAATGAGGAGGAGTACAATGAGGTGAATTTCTTGGCTGTCCTCCATTTAAAGTTTTATATTGGGACAATCCAGTCCATCAGACTCTCTCTCTCTTGTTGTCAGAGACTTTAATGACTTGAAAAATATTCGTGTTATTAAGGAAAAGACAAAAGCAGGTTATAAATTATTATGCCAGTTTTACAATATACACACAGTTAACTGACAAGAAAAAAATTCCTCCATATGCTAACACTATTAATGGTATTCATCTCTGAGCAGTGGGACTTTTAGCAATTTTAATATGCTTCCTGATACTCTTTAGTATTCTCTATTTTTTTTTTTCAATAAGTGCGCATTATTGCTTTTTCCTCAGCATTACTGAGATAATATTAACATAAACTTATATAAGTTTAAGGGGTACAATTTGATGATTTGCTACACATATATTTTGAGAAATGATTATCACAATGATAGTAACACCTTGATACATAATTATGTTTGTGTGTGTAAATATGGTAATAATATTTAAGACTTACTCTCTCTTTCAAATATATAATACAGTACTGTTAATTATATTCACCATGCTTTAAATTAGATCCCTCAAACTTACTAATCTATTACTAGAAATTTGTATCCTTTGCCTAATATCTTACCATCTCCCTCACTGACAGCCCCTGGCGACTGCCATTCTACTATTTCCATGAGTTCAGCTTTTTTAGAGTCTACATATAAGTGAGAATGTACAGTCTTTGCCTTTCTTTGCCTGATTTACTTTCCTCAGCATAATGCTGTCAAGGTCTCTCCATGTTGTCACAAAAGGCAAGATTTCCTCCTTATTTAATATGGCTGCCTAATATTTCATATTTTATATATATATGTGTATATATATATTACATTTTCTTTATTCATTTATCTGATGGTGAACCCTTATATATATGATACTGAAATGAACACAGGAATGCAGGTATCTTTTCAAGATAGTGATTTCCTTTCCTTAGGATATAACCAGGAGTAGGATTTCCTAATCAGAAGGTAATTCTATTTTTAATTTCTTTTTTAAAATGTTTTTTTTTAATTTTTATTTATTTATTTGACAGAGAGAGAGATCGCAAGTAGGCAGAGAGAGAGGGGGAAGCAGGCTCCCTGCTGAGCAGAGAGCCCGATGCGGGCCTTGATGATCCCAGGACCCTGAGACCATGACCTGAGCCGAAGGCAGAGGCTTAACCCACTGAGCCACCCGGCGCCCTTTTAAAATGTATTTTAAAAAGTAATCTCTACACCCAACATAAAGCTTGAATTCACAAATGAAATCAAGAGTCCCTAGTATATTCTCTAGTTCTGTCACTGTGTTCTTCAACTTTAGGATTTCTGGATTTTTAAAAATAGTTTCTATTCCTTTGTTGAACTCATTTTATTCATGCAATCTTTCCTAATTTCCTTTAGTTGTTCATTTGTGTTTTCTTGTATTTCACTGAATTTCTGTAAGAGGATTATCCTGAATTCTTCCTTAGACAATTCACAGCTCTTCATTTTCTTAATGTCAGTCTTAGAAGTTTCATTAGTTTCCTCTGGTGGTGTCATGTGTCCTTGATTATTCATGATCCTTGTGGCCTTAGTTGGTGTCTGTACATTTGAGGAAATAGGCACCCTTTCCAATCTTAAAGACTGGCTTCAGCAGGGAAAACCCTTTACCACCAGTCAGCCCATCCAGAGATTCTGTGTGGACCATCTTATGGGGTCTGTGGGCAAGCTTCAGTGGGTAGACCTGTTGTCTGGGTTAAATGCTGAGAAAGCCTGGTATTTGGATATATGGAACCAGCCTGGTGCCTGGGTATGTGGGAGCAGGCTTAACCCCGTGTTCAATGGGGCAGGCCTGGTCCTTGAGTCTGTGGTGATGGATCTGAATTCTAGGTCTGTGTGTGTGTGGTGGGGTGGGGGAGATAGGCATCTTGAGTTCTAAAGGGCCAACCATCTTGAGTTCAAAAGGGCCAGGTATTAATAAGTAATACCTACTTATTAAATGAATTATTAAAATTAACCATTTTTAATAAATAAATAATTTTATCAGTTAAGGTAAATTATCTGGATGTGTGTGGTATGTAAGAGTCAAGACCCCTCTTGGTACATTTCACAGATGTATGGTTTAAATGTTCTTTATAGTTCAGCCATTGGTGAACTATCAGTTGTTGTCAAACTCATGTGACTGTTTAGACACTGAGAACCAATACATAACCAGGAGTAAAAGCAGATTCTTTCATAAAAACTTTTAATAATATAAGTCAGTAACACATAGCTCCAGATGTAGGTGTACTGGTATTATGTATATGACACTTTTCCTTCCTCTTGAGTATAAACCTAAAGCCCATATACATCAAGTCCTGATATAGTCCCATTTATAGTATCCCACATGTATTTTACTTCTGTAGTCTTCTAGTATTCCTCCACTGATTTAAAACAAAAACAAAAAGCAAAGAGCAATGAAGGATGGTTCTTATCAAAACTGTTTTGTGTGACAACAGACACTTTTGCTTGACCACCCAACCAAATCTCATCTGTTCTTCCTTACTGGCACAGCACCTGATGTGTTTGGGTGTTCTTTCATTCCATGACTCAAGAGTTAATTTCTGATTAGTCCAAGTTATTCATAGTATCTCATTTCTTTGTCAGCAGTTGGTTTAAGGATGGGTGTGTTACCAGTTATAGACACTGTGATATGAGGTGAGGCCCTCCTGGGAGAATACTGGGAAAATTTCCTCATTCTTAAAGAAGAACAGACAAAGAAATACAATCCTTTTCTTTTATTGGTCTAGATCCCTGGAACTACAGTGCATCTTGCAAGACGAGAACTCTTGATTTCCCCCATCTTGGGGCTTTTAGAAGATATTTTAATATAGTTGTTTTTTTTTTTTTCAAAATACATGTATTTACTTGAAAAGGATCAAATGATCTACAACACTTACTCTAATGATAATGAGCAGCTCCCTGCTCCCATTCCCAATCATTCATTCAGCAGAGGTAGATACTATTAACTCCTTTAATTTTCTTCTATCTACTTCCATGTTTCTAAGTAACATTGCTATTTCTTAAATTTTTAGTTTTAGACATTTAAAAATTTTCTTGATAAAAGATGAAGATTTAACTCTTACACTACAACTTCCACATAACTTGTACCACTCTATCCTCCCAAATTACTTATTAAATAAATAGTCAGTGTTTACAGTTGAGCCAAGTGGGGCAATATATTGCATGTCTTATTGTACCATTTGTTTTCCTTGTAGTTAACAGTTGCCTCAATTTTTTTTCTTTTCTATAGTTTTAGAATATATGTCATGACTTGTCTCTAAGTTCTCTACCCACACTGGAAAATTACTCTTAATATAGCTAATAGGCTCATAGTCTATGAGTTCAATTTTTTTTCCATGCAGCATATCAATGTCAGCAGAGGAAGTAGTAGACTACATAGTAGAATATAGAGGCATGGCAGGCTATCTTTCTCTACTCCCCTTTAAACACCTACTCCACTGTCTTTATTGATATTTTGGATTTTTTCTTTCTATGCTTTACTTCCTTCTGTTAGCTATTAGGTTATCCTGATGACCTTCTGTGAAAATGTGCACATCTATCAGAAGGACATATTGAATAACCAACATATTAGTGTGACCAGATTGTGCATATCTTTTTTTTTTTTTTCTATGGCAGAGTGAGAGGGGTAACATGGAAAGACCAATAAAAGGACAGTCAGTAATAGTAAGAAGCTCTTTTTATTTCCCAGACTTACCCTACCCACCTCTGCCATAGGGTTCTTTATGTTTGTTGAAGCACCAAACAAAGAAGAGAGCATTAGTCAGGTTTGAGACAGTAACATATATGGCCTCTAATCCCCTGGAATGAATAATAGTGGTTCTTGCCTTTAAAGGCTACAACTATTATTCTAATCCCTCTTTGAAGATTTTTCTTCACAGGTGAATGGCAATGATGGTTAGCAAACACACACACGCACACACACACACACACACACACACACACACTCACATGCTGCATGTGTGCACACACAAATACATCTACACACAGAAAACCTACCCAGAAGAGAGCTGAAATAGACTACAGGGCTTGATTTTGGCCTGCTGAGTAAGAACTCATGCTGTATCCTGTCTTTCTCCTTCTATGGCAATGTTGTTTCCAGCAGTGAGTGAGTAGAATAAAAAATCTGAGTCTAACATGAAAACAGTTTTGTTTCCCTGGCACCCACATAGATACCTTCAGATATATAAAACGGTTTGAACTGCAGGTGATGTATAGAATAGAAAGCCAGTATTTTCCTTATTCTCAATTTTTGGTTAAATTTGACAAGTTTGAGAATGCAATACCTCCATGGGCAATATTGACATGATCATTAGGTTATGGTTTAACAGTATGCAGCTAACATTTGTTTCCCCTTGTGTAAGCTGGATCTTTATATATCATTTAGTGAGTGTCCAGATAAATCAGTTAATGTCAGGGCTAGCTAGTTCCAGGTTTACTAACTTTCTTTCATGTGCTTTTCTTCTAATCCTTCGCCCATCTGGTAGCACCTCCAGCTAAATGCAGCTCAATCTAGTATATGCAAGAATATGAGGTTAAGAAAACATTTTATTGGGGTGCCTGGGTGGCTCAGTAGGTTAAAGCCTCTGCCTTCGGCTCAGGTCGAGCCCCGCATCAGGCTCTCTGCTTAGTGGGAAGCCTGCTTCCTCCTCTCTCTCTCTGCCTGCCTCTCTGCCTACTTGTGATCTCTGTCTGTCAAATAAATAAATAAAATATTAAAAAAAAGAAAAGAAAACATTTTATTAATCCCCACCCCTAAGAATAGCCACATTCCATTATTTGCCTGGAATGGAGGCAGCCAACAAGTAGGAAGGTAAGACCTGACCACAGTGGGGATGCAGAATAGTACAGATATTTACGAGGAATTGAAGAGAGCCTGGTAGAAGCCAGATTGCAGGGAGAGAAAATATCAGCATAAAGAAGGAAGGAGTCTGGCCCAATGAAAGGGTGTAAGGTGGAAAGAAGAGTATTTCTTCGTATAGTGAAGCTATGTTTGAATGTATCCCAATTCAGCCCCCTGAAGGGAAGACAGCTCCCTTAGGAGGAGAGGTCTGGGTGGTAAACTTCCATTGCTTTCATTCTTTGGAGGTGATGGCAAGAACCATGTGTTGGGACATGTCTTACTGCTATTGGGACATGTCTTACTGCTAAAAATAATGATTCTAAAAGTAAAGGCGAAGGAATTCCCTTACAAGGAAGAGAGATAGAGACAGAGAGAGACATACACATCAGACATAAGAGTTAGGAATTTCAAACAGTAAAGGGGTGAGTACAGAAGCCCTGGGGCCTGTGAATATGGGGTGTATGTGTGGCAGGGGTGAGGGGGATGGGAAGTAAGATTAGCATAATCCATTTTGAGTGGGCGTAGTGGTATCAACAGGAGCATGCACTCAAAGATACTGGGCTGGCAAGAAAGGCAGAGAGCAGGGCCCAAATAGATGTGAAACAAATGTCTGTGTCCTGTTTATTATTCTCTTTGAATATTTGGACAAACAGAATGAACTCCTGCTCTTCAAAGGAAGATTATCAGTATTAAGGATGTAGGGTCTGATGACTACTAGAATCTGCTTAGGACCCATAAGGTGGTGAGCTTGGTGGGCATGAAGGAATTTTATATGGTTATATATACATAGAGGAACAAATAAATACATGTGTATGTTACATGTGTATTGTATATAATAAAAATGGCATGACCTTATATATGAGCACCATCTAGAACAAAGGCTAATGTTTGCTTTACAAAGAAAAACTCAGAGAACTCTGAGAAACAATAACATATGCACATACATATCAAGTATTTTTTCTCTTATGAATGAATCATGCACAAGAGGAAAGCAAGTGCACATATTTCTTGAATAGAAAATGGTAGGGATACTTTTTCTCTGGGAGCTTTCATGTGGTATGGTTCTTGTCATTAACATGAAAAGAAAACACTGAAATGGAGAATGTTGGTTTGGCTCTTGCCAGCACCTCCCACCCTCTCAGCAATATGGCTTTAGGCCATTCTGTCCAATAGTTCCCACCATATGGCATTAGTAGAATAGTGTTCTTTCCATTTCAATGAAGTGGCTACAAAGAACCAACAAATCTGCTGAAAGCCTAAATAATTAACATAATTCATGAGCTATTTCTTATATTTGGGTCATGCACATGAACTCCTGGGTTCTCTTCCCAGTCCCAGGCAGGAGCTCTGAGCGTTGCTAATGGTTCCCAACAGGGCTGCTTTCGGCGACAATACCACCTTGCATGGGCAAGAGCCCAGGCATCGGCTGTTCCCGAATCTCCCCTTTGTAATTGGGTCCATCTTGAGGAAAGTGGAGAAGCTTGGGTGACAGATTCCCCCTTCCCTTTTGGTGAGATAACCAGCTCATTAAATCTCAATGTGAAGGGCATTTTATTATGAAGAGTCAAATCCGAAGATTTACTTGCCCATTTGTCACCTGATTTTCCCTCCTGCTTATTCCTTTGTATTCACTAATGGCCTTTCTCTAAGTTACATAATGCTGTCACGGGTATAAAAATATCACTCCAAGGCTGCTCATTTGGCCTAAATCATTCAGCCGTTAGCAGTGACAGGGCAGGTGTATGAACCACACTGGAGGCAGGAGGACAGCTGTCCCACTCTACTCGTTGTCACTGAGCTAAGAAACGCTGAGATTTTAATAAGATCATAAAGTACAGTGACATGGACTGGCATGATAGGTAGTTTTCATTTGCATTCCGAATGCCTGCGATAATAAATTAGAGCAATTGAGCAGAAATGGGCAATTTGATTATTCAACATTTTTCAACACCAGCCCAAGCAGCTGGACCTGGAGCAGTTCTGCTGACTTCTCCCCACGCGGCCCGGCTAGTGGGCACAGGTGAGTGCACTGCCATCATTTCCTCCAACCTGGGCTCCGGGAAGGAGCCCGGTGGATGGTGTCCTACATGCCCGGTGAGTGGGAATTGATGACCAGGCGGAGGAAGTCTTCATAGATCTTTGTAGGGGAAGAGGCAGAGTTGGACTGGCTGACTCTCTTTTACTGCAACGAGCCCACACTGATGTAGGGAACGCCGGTGCAGAGTGAGGAGACAGGAGCCCCTGAACTCAGCATTTGATATTCCTGCCAGAGGGGTTGGCTCTCAGTCCACACGGTTTTCCTGTAGAAATTCAAATACAGCGTGAGACTAGTCTTTAATGTAGTCACTTGGGCTAGGGGACTATGGGTCAACTTTTCCAGAGTATTCTCAAGCCATGTTTATATGTATTATAAATTACAAACTTTGCAGATAAATTGATTAGATGGGGCAGTAACGTAAGAAATCATGGAGTTTTATGTTTGATAGGACACAGCATCATTTGAACTGCCATAATATTCTCACTGTTCATTTGGACTTCATGTTCTTCATGTTTAGTTTTTTAAATTGGTATTTCATTAAAAATAGCTTCAAATTTAAACCGTTAATAAGAAGGCAAATGAAGGGGCGCCTGGGTGGCTCAGTTGTTAAGCATCTGCCTTCAGCTCAGGTCATGATCCCAGGGTCCTGGGATCAAGTCCCGAATTGGGCTCAGCAGGAAGCCTGCTTTTCCCTCTACCACTCCCCCTGCTTGTGTTCCCTCTCTCACTGTTTCTGTCTCTCTGTCAATTAAATAAATAAAATCTTTAAAAACAAAGGAAGGCGAATGAAGAAATGTGCCTTAAAATAAATAAATTATATTTATGATTCAAAAAAAAAAAAGGAATGGATGAATGCAGAATGGTTTTCTTAGATATTTGCATGGGCATCTTTAAGGAAGATCGGAGTTTTGTTCAGAGCCACACCATGGCTTAATGAGTTCCTGATTGAGAGCACTCTGTTTTGACATCTTATTTTCTTCACACCATAGTATCTTTACCATAAAACTAGGGAGTAGATGTCATGGCTTTTTTTGAACCAAAAGCCTTTTTGTTTTCTCAGTTTGTCAGTCCGTTAATGATAGATAGTTGACCTCACATCCTGGTGTCATGGAGGGGGTCTCATACTTTTAGCTTAAATAGTAGAAAACCTCAAGAGAGTTCAGTGCTAAAATTGATTTTGATGTCACAACTTAAAAAACTTACCAGTTCAACCATTGTAGATCGTACATAGTGATGTGTAACAGAGGGTTGTCATCATTCTTCAGTGCCTTTCAGGGTGGGGTCCTAGTGTGTGTCATGTATACACATTTGTGTTGTTTGTGTACACACCTATGTACATAAATATACATACACATATGCATTTACATGAAAATTAATTTTGCCTTCGAATTAGTTTAATTAAGAGACTACTCACCCATCCCGGGACCACGAAACTCATTTGGAACTGCTCTTCACAGATGTTTTAATACTTACATTACGATAAGTTAGATAGCATCCTCTATTAGCCAAATATTTGTTTACAGTTTTTCTCCTTATGTCTTTTAGTTAACTTTGCTTCCTTTCACTCTCTCAGTTCCTCTGTCAACAGCCTTTAGAGACTCACAGAAGGTATACACTGGAAGAACAAAACCCAAGAGAACCAGCAAGAACCTGGGGACTAAGGATTGGGGAGTGGCAGGCGCCGACACTCCTGCCTGAGGTTGGGACAATGGAGAAGTTTTCAGGCCAGCAACATGGGGAGGCTTGCCTTGGAATATTAAAGGCCTGGGCTCTGATGCTCAGAGTCAAGTTCAAACCCTGGTTTGGGTACTCACAGCAGTGTGGCTCTTGATGAGGTTGTCCTCTGAACTTTGGTTTTCTTATTTGTAAAGTAAGGATAATCACTCAGTTACATCAGAAGATTATTGTGAGGATTAATTATGTGGGAAACACTTAAAAGTGCAGTAGTTAGACCTCTTCTCTCCTCTGTCTACACTCCCTTCGTGGTCTCATGGAGTCCTGGACATCAAATGTCTGTATGCGGATGACTCTCCAGTTTATTTCTCCAATAAACACCTGCTTCCTGAGCTCCAGACTGTCACACTGTGGACCTAACATCTCCTTGGGGATGGCTAATGGGCATCTAAGATTTAGCAGATCTCAAACTGCATTCTCTTTTTTTTCAAAGATTTTCTTTATTTGAGAGGGAGAGAGAGACAGAAAGAGAGAGAGTGGGGGGAGAGACAGAGGGAGAGGGAGAAGCAGACTCCCCACTGAGCAGTGATCCTGACGTGGGGCTCAATCCTCGAGATCATGACCTGAGTGGAAGGCAGACCCTTAACCAACCAGCTGAGCTACCCAGGCACCCCTCAAACTGCATTCTTCATCTTTGTCCCTTCATTGGCTTTTCTTTTCTGGTACCCACCCTCCCATTCCTCAGGCTGAAGTCCTTGGAGGTACCCGTGACTCCTCACTCTGTCTTCAGTTACAGATCAAACTCATTTGTAATTCTTTGGGGCCTAACTTCAAAATCATTCCAGAAAGCAGTTACTCTTCACTATCTCCTTGGCTAACAACCAGCTTGACATAGGTGACGTTTATAGAATACGTTGCCAAACAACAGAAAACTGCACACGTCTTTCAATTGCCCCCCTGAAACATTTACCAAGAGAGACCATATACTGGGACATAAAACACATCTCAACTGTCATTACCTCATGCCCAAGGCACTAGCTGGCTTCCATTTGCCCCCTCTGAGCCACTGTCTACCACACTCTGTGGCTCACTCCTTGGAGGCAAACTTGTGTGGGCCATTAGAGATCAACAAACCTTTTCTGTGAAGGGCTAGACAGTAAATATTTAAGGCTCTGCGGTCCAAATGGTCTCTGTTGCAGATAACTCCGTGCTGCTGCGGTGTGAAAACAGCCATAGATAATCAGGAAATGAATGAGCATGGCTCTGTTCCAATTAAACTTTCTTTACAAAAACAGGCTCTGGGCTGTGTTTGGCCTGTGGGCCAACCCTTGCACTATATGGGGGTCTCTCTTGCCCCATGGATTCCCCTGGGTTTGGTCAATGTGGGAACACTAGCAAGGAATGAGGCGGGGGAGCGTGGCCTGTAGGCAACTGCAAGGTTACAGCAGCCAGGCTCCGTCCCTCAAGCAAAGGCTCGCCTTCCTTTAAGCAGCCTGCTCCACGCACTACTCCCTGTTTCTGGATTTCTGTGACAACTTTCTCCTTCACCTCTTCAGCCCTAGGGGTGGTAAGAGTATATGCTCCATTCCTCATGGTTTCCTGACATCCTGCCCATTGTTTTGTAACAGTCCCTTTGCTAAACTGTTCTTCAAATTACCCACTTTAGTGTGTCAGTGTTTCATCTGGGATCCTGACTGATACACTTAGATTATAGCAATAGTCCTGTGACCACCCTTCCTCCCTCCTTCTCCGGTCTGTTTTTAACACAGCAGCTAGAATGATCCCGCTAGGACTGGTAGCATCAGGTCATGTCACTCATCTGCTCAGACTTGATGGCTCTGCATCTTTCTCAGCGTAAATGCCAAAGTCCTTACGATGGTCTGTAGGCTCTGTGTGATTTGCCCTCTACCACCTGTTATGGCTCACTTCTTTCTTTCTATTGCCCCCTCACTCTACTCCTGACTCATTGGCTTCCTCACTGATGCTGGAACACAGCAGGCTCACTCCTGCCTCAGGGCCCTTGCACTAGCTACTCCTTCTGCCAGAAACGTTCTTCCAAATATCCACAGGGCTTCCTCCTGCCACCTGGATGACTCCCTCGTTTTTGGTCAAAAACAGTGAGAACCTCATTTAACATTTCATATGGCCCTTTCCTCTCCATTCCAGGCTGGTAGCTCAATTTTATTTTATGAAACACTCACCAGGTTCTAACATACTATGCAACTTACTTATTATCTCTCTTCCCACTACAATTACGGCCCATGAGGGCAGGGATTTTGATATCTTGGTATCTACAATGGCCTAGGCATATAATATCTACTTATTAAATGAATTATTAAAATTAACCATTTTTAATAAATAAATAATTTGATCAGTTAAGGTAAATTGTGGAGAGTGCTCTGGACTCACAGTTAGGAAACCTGATCTGGACTTCAGGTTCTGCTTCATTTTTCCATCATTTCTTTCCTCCCTCCTTCCCTTTGTTGTTCCCACCTTCCTCTGAGAACCTCTGAAATAAGTTTGTTTTTACAATTGCACAGAAACTTTAACAGAAACCTTTCTTTAATGAAATCAAACAGTATTTTCACCTTCTAAGCCTCTCAATATTGATTTCAATATTCAATGTTCCTTCCCAACCATTGTTTATCTGCAGATACAATCTTTTTTTTTTTTTTAAGATTTTATTTATGTAAGAGAGAGAGAGCACGCGAGAGTGCGAGTGTGTGCCCACAAGTGAGGTGGGAGGAGGGGCACAGGGAGAGGGAGAAGCAGATGTCCCACACTGAGCGGGGAGCTGGTGAGGGACTCAATCCCAGACCCCGGGATCATGACCTGAGCCAAAGGCAGATGGCTATCTGACTGAGCCACCCAGGCGCCCCTGCAGATACAATCTTAAAATGATAAACATAACATAGATACTGTTTTTGTTATGGTTTTTTTTAACTTAATTTTTGACTTAATTTTTTGACTTAATTTTTCCACAATCAAAAGGCTCTGTCCCTGCCCTCTCAATTTCAATTATGGGCTCCTTGAGAAAGAAATGAACACACAAATTATGAAGAGAAAAATGAGAGATACTAAAATCTCACTACCTGAGAGACTGGTATGAGTGTTTTGATAATCATCCTTAGAGTCCTCTCTTTAGAGGACTATATATATATGTGCGCATATATATATATATATATATATATATATACCTATATGTATATGTATATATGTATATAATCAGAAAAAGGTCAGCTGATAAATGCTATTTTTAGTCACTGAATCTATTTAAAAGCAAATAAATAAAAATGCAGTTTCCTCCAACAGGATACTAACCTGGCATATAATATTTTATCCATAGCTTTCTTTGGTTTGCTTCACTCTCAAGTTGAAATTTCAATGTTTGTTTGCTTTTTCTTAGGGGAAACAGTGAAATTGCTCTCAAACTTGAAAGTTTTGGATCATTTTAAAGTCAAGGTTTTCGGAAACCTTGGGTACTAACTTCGGTTATTTTGTGAAAATGTTAATATCTGCTAACAAGTAACTCCATGTTTCCTATGTTGATAGTTCCCAAGTAAAACCAAAGCAAGTTTGTAAATTAAATATAAAAACAATGCTGTAAAATCAATAAAATTCAAATTAATAACATTAATTTAATATGAAGCATGGTGCTATTTTGATGAAATTTAATTATTAATGTTTAGTTTAACGATTGAACGATAGAGCCTCAAATTTGGGTCTATATTTAATTTCTCTCAGTATTTTTACTTCAATAATACAGAAAATGCTAATTTGTAATTGTGTTTTACAAATGAGTATTAATATCTTGAAGGCATCATTGGCTAGTTCAAGTTAATCAGGCCACATACTTAATCAAAATTGCCACCATTCAATTTATGGTAGCAGATTTTATGAAGTTTCATTCTATAAAGTTGTTTTATTCAATTAAAGATACTGGTAATCTTAGCATTGCTGCATTATTGAAGTCTGCTTTCAAATGATCAATTTTCACTAGGATTAGGAATAGAAATTGTTTTTGGTGGCGCCTTCCTGTTACTGTGCTGATCCACACAGAGATGGGCATCTTGGTGGGATGTCCATGGGCCATCTGTGGCCCCAAAGCTTCAGTACAGCTTTAGCTGTATGAGGTTGCAGGGCATGGGGTCATTCCATTTTTGTACTTCTGTTCCCTATTCATTTGTTTTTTTAAAGATTTTTAACAAATTTATTTGTCAGAGAGAGAGAGAACAAGCAGGCAGAGTGGCAGGCAGAGGGAGAAGCAGGCTCCCTGCCGAGCAAGAAGCCCGATGCAGGACTCGATCCCAGGACCCTGGGATCATGACCGAGCTGACGGCAGCTGCTTAACTGAGTGAGCCACCCAGTTTCCCCCTCTATTCATTTATTTTTAAAGATTTTATTTATTTGAGGGAGAGCTCGTGCGAGCAAGAGTGCACAGCAGAGGGAGAAGGAGAGGCAAATTCCCCGCTGAGACGGGATCCCGATGCAGAACTCAATCTCAGGACCCCAAGAGCATGACCTGAACCAGATGCTTAACCAACTGAGCCCCCAGGCACCCCTACTTTTCTCTATTTAAATCACAGAAAAATACTGATCTGTAAGATGTTCCCTGACATTATTTGGTTATCACTTGGAAGGAATAGGCTCATAAACACGAAGTCGGACTTTTAGGTGATGTGGTTACTACATTGGTACTAAAAGGTGGTCAACATGATGATAAAGGTGCTTTTGTTTTTCATGGAAGTGATCACCATGACTAAGCCCAAAGTTAATACAACATCTTAAAGAGCTGTATGGCACACTGAAAAACATAAACATCATGAGATTTCACGTGGTTCTGAGCTCAAATGATGGTTTCACAACTCACAGGCTATGCAGACTTGGGCAGTTTACTGAACCTGCCTGCTGATCACTGTCCTTATTTATAAGACAATGATCATTCTCCCTGCTCACAGGAGGACTTAATGAACACAGCATACAAATGCATGGCCAGATCGCAGTGTCTGGGATCTCCTCCTTGTTGCCCTTGCAAACAGCGCAGCTGGTGGAGCCTCTAGCCCCAGGGAAAAAGCCTCAACAGTTCATTTGCCGAGTTCCTAAATCACTGCACTGAGTGGGTGATTATAGACTTAATCACCAGCCAGATATTAAGACCCAATTTTATAACCACAACATTACATAATTTTCCAACAAGCAAGGGGATAATCTTTTCACATATGACCAGTCCCTGATCTACATGGAGCAGTTTTCTAAGGTTAAAACCCAAACTCAGTCCAGAGACAGCAGGCCAGTTAAATATGTATCTGAATTACGAGCTGCAGTGCTCTTAAGGACCAGCTTTCCGGGCAGAGGAGCATACAAGGCAATCAGGAAACTTCTGTGGCTGGTTAAGTGTGTGAACAGCTTTCCACGTCTGACGACAATAAAACAAAGAACTGGGGTTGATTTTGATGGCTTCCATCTAAAGAGTACCTTTTTTTTTTAAGGTTTTATTTATTCATTTGACAGATAACAAGTAGGCAGAGAGGCAGGCAGAGAGAGAGGGGGGAAGCAGGCTCCCTGAGGAGCAGAGAGCCCGATGCGGGACTCGATCCCAGGACCCTGGGGTCATGACCTGAGCCAAAGGCAGAGGCTTTAACCCACTGAGCCACCCAGGCACCCCTAAAGAGTAGCTTTTAATTAATTTTGTAGATGTTTCTTTTTTTAAAATTAACATTATTTTTTATTATGTTATATTATGTCATCATACAGTACGTCATTAGTTTTTGATGTGGTGTTCCATGATTCATTGTTTGTGTATAACACCCCGTGCTCCATGCAATACATGCTCTCCTTAATACCCATCACCAGGCTCACCCATCCCCCGACCCCTCTCCCCTCTAAAACCCTCAGTTTGTTTCCCGGAGTCCATAGTCTCTCATAGTTCATCTCCCCCTCCGACTAGACAGGAAAATATGTTCATCATCATTAGCCATCAGGGAAATTCAAATCAAGACTACACTGAGGTACCACCTTACACCAGTTAGAATGGCAAAAATTAACAAGGCAAGAAACAACAAATGTTGGAGAGAATGTGGAGAAAGGGGAACCCTCTTACATTGTTGGTGGGAATGCAAGTTGATACAGCCACTTTGGAAAACAATGTGGAGGTTCCTCAAAAAATTAAAAATAAAGCTTCCCTATATCCTGGCAATTGCACTATTGGGTATTTTGGGGTACCCCAAAGATACAGCTGTAGTGAAAGGAAGGGCCATATGGGGGTGCCTGGGTGGCTCAGTGGATTAAAGCCTCTGCCTTCTGCTCAGGTCATGATCCCATCAGGCTCTCTGCTCCACAGGGAGCCTGCTTCCTCCTCTCCCTCTGCCTCTGCCTACTTGTGATCTCTATCTGTCAAATAAGTAAATAAAATCTAAAAAAAAAAAAAAAAAAGAAGGGCCATATGTGCATAGCAGCAATGGCCACAATCACCAAACTGTGGAGAGAGCCGAGATGCTCTTCAACAGATGCATGGATAAAGAAGATGTGGTCCAGACATACAACGGAATATTATTCATAGATGTTTCTTGAGACCTATTGTTCCTCAGAACTCCATGGAGGAAATGGTAGTGTACAGAAGAACATTCATAGACATAGGAATGCAATACAGTGTGAGACAATACCCATTCCTACCTAATGCCGAGCAGGGGTTGAGAACAGTTCTGTGGATTTAAAAGAAGTATTTACAGATAAAGCAAACCTTTTATGTTTATTTATTCTCCTGCATTCTTTTAGAAGTCTAGTCTGTATTTGCTAGCTTCCCAGACAACTTGCACTTTCTCTAAGGTCAAAGTTTGGAGCATAATTACCTTAAGCTGGAGTCTACTCAGAAGCCTCGTAAGATGTGCATGTAGCGGGCCATGAGACACTGGAGCTCCCACAGACCCAGACCTAACACCGAGCTAGGAAAGAACTTGCTCTCCTTCCTGCAAGACAACTGGAAGCTTGCTTTTGTCTTAGAATGCACACTCCCTGAGTTGGTGCTAGGGAAGAGCCGGTTTAAAAAAGGGTCTAGCTGGTGTATTACAAAAAAAAAAAAAAAGGGACTGGAGAGCTGAATATAAATTACCAGGGGAGGCTGGCAAACCAGAAATGACACTGACTGTGTTATCCCTGTAGTAACAGGGGCTCTACGCCTGGCACCAGCTGACAACAATGAGCTGTAAGCCAGGGTTAGATCCAGCGCCAGAGCAAAGAAATATTCCTTTCTCTCCCCATGGGAGCTCTGGCCACCTTCCATCATTATTGCCATTATCTCTCCTTCCATGAGGCCACCTGGTCACTGCCACACTTTCCTCAGCTGACACGGCTGATTGTGTTTATTCAACGTTCTCTGCGTGTCTCGCTCTGGCTCAGCGCTCCCCGCCTTCCTGGGCTATGTGGGGCTGTGGAGCTTTACGACTTTCCTTTCAACAGCTGGCAGCTACAAATTAACTTTTGACTTCATTAGGCTAATATGCTGAATTATCCCTAATTTGGAGCACGTGAAGCAATCCCCACCACCTCCGTCTCTCCCCCCACCCCCTCCAACCACCTTCTCTCATCAATCAGGGGCTGAGTAGCAGGGAAGCAGCATATGGAGCAAAAGGCCAGCTTGGTCAGAGCCTAAGTGTGTTTTTCTAGCCCTGCTGAAGAGCGGAAGGTTCCAAACTTTTGCAGTCAGCACATCCTGTGGTCAGGGCTGGCGTGAGTACAAGATGTCACTGCAGTTACAAAGCAAATGGATGTGACCCGACAGGTCAATCATCCCTCCGCCTTGGGGGCATGCACCTGTCCTTGAGTAATTTCCATCCTGGATGGCCGAACTCAGAGGTGCCTTAGGCAGCACGGATACTTCTGATTGTCTCCCGCATTCCCAAAAGTCAGACTACGTGGAAGATCATTCCCTCCCACCCTTCCCCATTTTCCCAGCAGTCAGAGGCTGAAAGCTCTTACCTCACATGATCAGTGAGAAATGGGAAAAAAGCCCCCCAAATCAACCCCGCCCAAGTTTTATAGTCTTTCTTGAATCACACCTGCGTTTACTGATAGGGGCTCCTGGCTAGCTTCCTTCCAGCTGGATTTCCTTAAAGCCCCAAAATAGTTCAACACAGCCTATGAAGTTGAACAAAGATCTTCCCACCATCCTGTCAGGCTCAAGTGCCAATTTTCTTCCCAGAGAGTTTTCCCTAGAGGGCACTGAAGGAAAACCAGCACAAACAGAACTCTTAAAATCTCTTTCAGATCCATGGTGCACGGCTCCCTGCAGTTTTAGCGGATAAAACTCTTTTCATCATATGGCTCTCCTGGAACCTTCCCTTCCTAAAAGCTTGGCCTGAGAATGAGCTGGGGAGACGGGAGAGGCAGATAAACAAGATTTGCTGGAACAAAAAAGCCAAAACATCCCTGACTTAAATCTTATAAGGGGAGTTACACTTTGTAAAAGCAATTCAGATGCACTTTGTACATGGAGCAGTGGTGGAAATAGTTTCTTCGAGATAGAATTGGAGCATAGAAAGTGAACATCGATGCCAGAATCCTAAATTGGATATTACTTGATTTTCCTCCCCTGAGGGTTTGTTTTCTGCAAGGTTTTGTTTTTATAGTATATAGTTCGGACAACCATATGTCTTAATTTCCCTAGGACGATCCTTGCTTCCACCTGTTACCCTGATGAAATTTTCGAAAGGGCCTTCTTCCACTTTCAAAAATATTCCAATTAGAACAATAAGCTCTAAGGTCACCCTCTTTGCTGTGAGCTTCCCAAGGACCATTTGTCTACTCTCCCAACCTCAAGATGCTAGGCAGGGCGGATCAGTAGATTTTTGAGAGTTTACGTTAACGTTATGAGAGAAGAGGTAGCATTTCCAGTATCATTTTTCCCCTGTGTCACCCTTTCCCCATATTTGGGGTAAAAAGTGATCTAGAAGCCACATGTTTGTTGGAAAGAGTAGAGAATTTGGAATGATATGGGCTTGGCTTTTAAACCCCTGCTGATACTGTAACTTTGAGTAAATTTAGCTCTAACTGTACCTCATTGTCTTTGTCTAAAAGATGAAATTATATGAAAGATAATCGAAAGGATTTTATTTATTTATTAATTTATTTATTCATTTTCAGAGAGAGAGAGTAAGGGGGGTGTGGTGGGGGAGGGGCAGAGGGAGAGAGAATGTGAAGCGGGCTCCATGCTCAGCGCAGAGCCCCACGCCAGGCTCGATCATATGATCACGATCTGAGCCAAAGTCAAGTTGGACACTTAACTGACTGAGCCACCCTGGAGCCCCTGAGAGATTTATATAAGGATGCCGTCCGTTTGGAACCAGCATGTGGCTAGGAATGGCAGCTCGAGCGGGCTGCAAGAGTGATGGCAGTGGATGCTGGTGGAACAGCCTCAGAGTAGCGGAGGAAAGGCTCTAGGTTTGGGTCAGATGGTCGCTGGTTAAGCATTTCCAATGTAACCAAATAGCTATGTAACCTTGCAGGAGCAAGCCCATTTCCTTCCCCAAGTTTTATCTAGGTATTGCCTAAATTTCAATTTCTTTCTTTTAAATGGTAAAATGAAATAATGCTTATGGAAGACTTTATAAACTTGTAGGTTGTATGGACATCAAATACCATTTCCTGGTTGCTCTATTGATGCTGTTTTGGAGAACATTCCTATATGTTATGAGAAGATGGTTCATGTCATAGTCTAGGTTTTGTTTTTTTTTTTGCATAATAAGATACTTTAATAAAAATGGTAAATACCAGTATAAGCACAGGAAAAAAGCAATTATTGTTAAAGGGGAGAAGGGAGTATAATAAGAGACTTACTTTTTATAATTCCTATTTTTCTAAATATCATCAAAGACACTGAAATGCTTTTAGAAAAACATACACAATAAAGAACATTCTCAAAGAGCTTAAAAATGTTAGGTAATCAGTGACACTGCCATCATAACAGACACTTTAAATAGAGGCTTTACTTTAAAGAAAAACAAAAAATAAACTCTTCTTACAAATTATATCACTTAAAACATATTTTGAGAATGTTAAACACTAATTTCTAATTAAAAATGACATTCATGGGCTGCACCCTGGTGTTGGCCAGTATGAAGTTTCCTTAAATCCTAGTGTTTTATGTAAGCTTAACCCTAAAATTCAATGATTATAATTTAACTTTATAAGGTTAAGCAAGTCTTCCATGTATGACCCCATATAACTTTTTCAAATACGAAACATCTGTATCAGTTTGGAAATTATAAAAACATATAAATTATACTGGAGGGCTTGATTAAAAGGCTTGAGAATGAGGGTCCTGATTTCTGAAACCCCAAGGTCAGCAAGGAGTGAGCTGTGCTGAAGTTAATGGGTGAAGGCATGCAGAGGCAAACCAGTTGTCAATGGAAGAAACACCTTAATAATCCAGGTGGTCGGAGTCACTGTGTCCACTCTGTGTGACCGACACAATTAATTGCTTACCCAAGAGTCACCTTCTCTTATTTTCTGCAAACAGACACCTGATTTCAAAGTGGAAAAAGGTCCTCCACTCAGTGAAAGTTGGACCTGCTCCTCTTCCCAGGGATGAGCTATCGGATAGGGCAATCCCACTCCCTTCTGCCAACTGAGAGCCTTAAGAACGAGTTCAAGTTCAAATCCTGGCGAGACCGAAAGCAAGGTGTGAGAGATGGGAGAAGTCCGCTTCCAGTATAAAAAGGCAGACCTTTACTAGGAATAAGCCTTTCCCCTGTGCCCAATCCCTACCTTGACTTCATTATAGGAGTTTGATGGCTGCCATGCAATCAAGAGATTGAGTACCTGAGGGTGAGCAGCCGGAATGGTGAAGGCAGTGCCACCATCACTGCTCAACCACTGATAAGTTCAAGAGTGTCTACCACTAGATCACTTACAGGAGATAATAAATATAGATGTATTGTTTGCTCTACTCTTAGACACACAGCCAGAAGACTTCTGAACTGACACATTCCTCTAAGTTAGACTAAGATAAGGGAATCCGAACAGTTTCATTTTTTCCGGTGTTTTCTTTCCACTGTCTCTGGGGATTAACAGTTTGGCTGAATATTTTGCTTGGGTCATGAAAAGAAGATAAAGTATCAGCTGTAGATGAGACTCTCTCATTTCTTTTTTTTTTTTTAATGTATTCCTACATATTTGTAAAGATAAATGTGGAAATTATGGGATAGTGAAAGGATGTTGTTTTCTGAAAGGAAAGGATTTTTAGACTCCCAATCAGTGGAGGCATAAAATCCCGCTGTGATGAAGCCATGAAATGTAACTCATTCAATTGGTCTGAACATTTCGAATTTGTATTTTTTGGAGTCTGGCATCCTTTATGTCTTCAGACCACATCATCTGTATATAAAAATGAAGAGTTAAAAATAATAAAAATAAGATTTGAAAAACCACATTGGGTTTCCTCGGCAGCAGTGGTTCCATTTTTATGTGTCAGAATTAATATTTCACACATACCAGCTCATTAAAAAATGTAACCTTGGAACACAGTGTCAGGTGGAGATTTTTTTTTTAAGATGTGCTGGAAATTACGCAGCCATAAAGAGCATTCCCACTAATTATCTTGGCACTCACGTTATGCTGACCGGTCTGTCACCAAGTTGGGGGTGGCAGAGTAGAGAACCCCCTCCATGCTGCCTCATGTATTGCTCTGCTCCATTTTCTCTACAACTCATTTACTCCATGTGTATATTTATGCAAGAGAGGGTAATGAAGTAGCCAAAGGTTATTGGGGGTGCAAAGGGCTTGTGGATGATGAGAGCATTGGTAACTAGGGAGCTGTCTCCTAGCCTCGGGCTATCTGAAATTGAAATTTGGGGCTAAATTAATAATGCAACCTGAGCACATGCAGTTTTACCGTAAGTCTGTCTCCTCTAGGGTTGACACTGTGTAGTTTGATATAAAAGGATCTCTAGATATGATAGAAGAGATTAAGTCCAAGACTATTCCATTGGAAGGAGTGCCTTTTTTGAGGGGAGGAGGCAAGCAGAAGGGGTGGTGGGACACCAATTCTTCAAACTTTCTCCAGAATATACTTTCATATTTCAGTCTATGGCATGTATTTGCTTATGCACAGTTTCAGACATCGACAATGATCTTGCACATAATTATATGCACAAACGAACGAGGCATCTGCTCTATAGTTGTCAGCTGGGTCTAGGCAAAGCTCAGGAGCAGAGCAAGATGCTAATCGGATTCATTGGTTTTCCTTTTACTTTATTTCTTTGCCTTTCAGGACAGGGAACATTGAGATAATTTCCCAAAGTCTGGTGAAGTATATGGGGGGTGGGACGGTATTTGTCTGTATTTTCAGAGTGAGTATGTTCAGGGGAATGTTTCCAGGGGAGAAAAGAGAGGCAAAGGTGACCCTGACGATGAATAAGCCAGAAAAGGAGATCTGAGAGATATTATACATTGACTTCTGACGCAGTAGCTTCCAGCTGCTCTGTAGAGTGAAAGGCAGTCATGATTCAAGGTATAACCAAAACAAATGATGATGAAAATAGAATCTTACCTTTATCCCAAACCATGTTTCCTTTCCATTTTGGATGATATTCTTGATTATGTTTCAGATTAGAAGTAACCTCTTGATAGCATCAAGAGAAAGACACCAACCAAATGAAAGAAGAAAGGGGGTTGCTCTAGGCTGGCCAGCTAACATTGTCAAACTGTATAATGCAGAAAGTCATGGCCAAAACATGGCTGACGGGTGGCTACATTAGGGATGGAAGTAGCAACTTAACCAAACTTGCAATTTCAAGTCCTCCAAAATTGGACAAACCAAAGGATTTTTTTTTTTGTATAAATTAAGAAGACAGGATTTCAGTGATCTTTTTAATGTTATCCAGGAGCTACACTGGAACCATGGCGTTGTGATGGATGCTGCAGGGGGTTTGCACTTCCCAGCAGTACCTTGTGAGCTGCTATGAGGTGAAGGACTGACAGGGTCTCCAAGGTCTGTTCTGGTGACCTGGTATGATGGTACCATCTGATCATCTGTGGCAGGCCAATGATGAGGGCCGTCTCTGCAAAGATAATGCAAAGATTGGGAGGCAATCTATGTACTTTTTCAGCAAGAGGTGCTCTGTGATTTCCTTTCTTTTGAGAATTGGTTCTCTCATCAGTCCAGGAGTAGCACAGGTGAAAGGTAAGACCTTTTCCTCTCCTTAGCACAACTAAGAATAAAACTTTTAAAAACTTTTATTTAACTTCTAAAAAGGTAGCTTTTAGCTAGGTGTTCCTTTTCCACTTCTTCAAGGCAGCCAGAAAGCTGAACGGTAGTCATGCTAAG
The DNA here is from genome assembly GCA_003697995.1 of Taxidea taxus jeffersonii. Classification (NCBI taxonomy): domain Eukaryota; kingdom Metazoa; phylum Chordata; class Mammalia; order Carnivora; family Mustelidae; genus Taxidea; species Taxidea taxus. Next base: position 48,575 of record ML110507.1, read on the forward strand.
CTTTATAGTCATTACCCCTTATAATTTGGACCCACTTTCTAGTTCCGATCTAATTTCCCAAAACCCAAACCCTAAGTCAAACTGAACTGCATTTTTCTTTCAACAGATGCTCATTTTCGTGGTCTTCAAACCTCTGACAGTGATCCCTTTTTCTAACTTCCTTTTTTTACCATCAGGAAATTCTCTGGTCTCCAATTTCACACAGGACCACGAGTAAACCTCAACTTCCCATGGCCAAATCTCTGAACCCTTGCCCAGGCTCATCTTCTGTGGCTTTCCTATTTTTTTTTTTTTTTTAATCTAAGGTCATCCATGTTCTCCAGAGACCATCACTTTTGGCCTTTAATGGGACATTATCCTACTGGTTACTTGTTCTTTCACTTATATCTTAACTTCATCACCTAGATCCGGCTACCAGGACTAGAATGTGCTCACGGGTCATCCATTGTAAAAACATCCTCCCTCAATCCCACTCCCCTGGTGCTAAAGACTTTTCTCGTACCTTAGCATATATAGTACCTTTACAGTTACAGGCATATAATAATTATATAATTCACTGCATAATGTTTTTCTTTCCTCTTGACAAAAGTGTTACAAAGCAAGGATTGGGCTTGTTTATCTCATTACTGAGTATCTTGGGCCTACCACAATGTCTCAGCTATAGTAAGGAGGTATTCAATAAGTTTTCAATGACTATTAATAAGTAAGTGAATGAAGGAATGTATGAATAATGTTCTTCCTTTGGCTTTTTGCTCAGATTGTTCTTTCCCTGTATTGGAATGCTCTTCTCTGTCCCCTCTTTTTCTTTCTTCCTCTTTTTAAAAGATTTATTTATTTATTTGAGAGAGAGAGAGCGTGCACAAGCACACATGGGGTGGGGAGGGGCAGAGAGAGAAGGAGAGAGCGAGAATCTCCAGCAGACTCCCCACTGAACAGAGCCTGGTATAGGGCTAAATCTCACGACCCCCAAGTTCATAACTGAGGTGAAATCAAAAGTTGGATGCTTACCCGACTGAGACACCCAGGTGCCCCATCTCCTATTTTTCTTATCCAAATCCTATATATTATCAGTTGGTGATCAAATGAACTGAACCATATTGCCTACCTTCTCCCATACCAGCAGGATTCCCTGATGTCTCTAAGTTCCCTTCTTAAAATGTTCATTATTAGAAACTTTGGTATCTTATACTCTAGTAACTCGTATGCATGACTCTTCAGTAAATTATTGAATACTTGTTGAGGGTAGTTCCAATATGGTGGTATCATGTATCCCTCACCAGATCCCAGCTTTGTACTGGGAAAGGGCTCAACAAGAGCTAAGCTCATCAAATCATTCATCTGTTCATTTGATCAACTATTTATTGAGCTCCCACCAAGGCCCAGGTAAATGTGCCAGAACTAAAATGATGTGTAAGACTTAGTCTCTGTCTTTGCAAAACGTATAGTAGGAGAGACAGAAGAATTAACAGGAAATTATGTTCATGGAGTAGGTATTAACCGTAAGGAGAACCATGAAAAGGGGCGCATAGGCGGCTTGTGGAATTCAGAGAAGGCTTCTCAGAGAAAGTGTTACCTGAGTTGAGTCCTACAAGATGAGCAGAAATTGGTCTAGGCTAAGGGAGCAGGAGGACGAACATGTGAAAAGCTTCAAAGGTGAGTCAGAGAATGGTGAACTGAGGGAACGAAAGATCTGGTGTGGTAGACACTAGCCCGGTAGGTAGAGGGGAAACCAGAATTACATATTCAAGAGCTGTATTTAAAGACAAAAAGGAACCACTGAATTGGAGAATTGCATGACTGGGTTTGTGTGGTAGGATGTTCTCTCTGGCTGTTGTGCTTACACGTGGGCACACACATTCACACCCACATGCGTACACACGTGAACACAATTCTGTAGAAGGTGGAAGTTAAACTCTCTAATCTTAGATTTTTCTCTCTCTGTATGTATACATTTTCTGGAATTTACCATTTGCCCCTGAGGTAGAATGTATTGTGCATCTTGTCCTTTGGTCAATTTTTTCTGTGAGACTTTAATAGTCTTCTCAGGTTGTTCAGAATTAATGAGGCAAATGTCCTCAATCAAGAAGCAATTTAAGAACATGCTGCTAATTTCAATGAGTTCTGTAAATGAACTAATTTAATACCAGTTGACCTTTTTACTTAAGGAGAATGATTTGTGGCTGTTTTCCTGATTTGTGCCTATAAGCCTTGGCAGTCTGAATGGGCATTTTGAGCCCACGGGTAAACATTAATCATAGTACCAGGATGGCACACTTCTAAGCAGAGTATGGAATATTCACCTCAGTGAGGACATGGAGGGTGTCTTTTAAGAGGAAGTTCTTACCATGTTTAAAAAACCCCAAAGGCCACAGAATAAAGAACCCTTCTCTGGTGACATAAACCAGGCAGAAAGATGCTGAATATCTTATGAGATTTTATTTTTTTAATTTTTTAAAATTTTTAAAGATTTTATTTATTTATTTGACAGAGAAAGAGAGATCACAAGTAGGCAGAGAGGCAGGGGAAGGGGGCAAGCAGGCTCCCTGTTGAGCAGAGAGCCTGATGTGGGGCTCGATCCCAGGACCCTGAGATCATGACCTGAGCTGAAGGCAGAGGCTTAACCCACTGAGCCACTCAGGTGCCCCTTAACTATGTCTTACAGATTTTCTACCCTATTCTTTTTTATTTTTTCACCTCTTTGGAGCTGGGATGGTACCAATTGATTTTTTTTTTTAAATTCTTTATTAACATAGAGGAAATTCTTACCTCCTAAATAAACTCAATGTAGGCTAAATTATACTTTAATGATCTTACATTGCTTCTGTCTCTTAGCACTTCACCTAGTAAAGGACTCATATTACTGTAGCATTTCCTCTAAGATCAAGCTATCAGTAGGAATGTGTCTTTTACTGATGACTTTATGTGAAAGGTTTTGCCTTAAACCAGCAAATCTACAGGTCTACAAACAATGAGAAGATTTGACAATGCCATCATACCAATAAAAGGATAAAATATTGTTTCTGCCACTGAAGCAGTTTCCATTTAATGGGAAAGTATTGTTCTAAGTATGGTTTAGCATTGTGGAATCAAGGCTGAATCAGCAGCTTTCAAGTGCCTGGTAAACTCAATCTTCTTTGAAAACCAAGGGAAAGGAAAATTGAACTGATAAAATCAGGATAGGGTAGAATTTCTTTCAAAGTGGCAAAATCACTAACCATAAAGGAAATTATTAATAAAATGACTACATTAGAATCAAGAACTCTTATTCATAAAAAACAGATAGTACGAACAGAACAGAAAGACAAGGCACAGAATGGGAAGAGATATTTGCCACACATTTAATTGCCAAAGGGCATGTATTAAGTATAAAAATAGAGTTCTTGCAATCCCATAGAAAAATGGCTAACAGTCTTGAATAAGCATTTTGGGAAAGAGGAAGTCCAAACGTCAATGAATATTTGAAAAGGAGCTCAAATCCTTTAGCAATTGAAGCCATGCAAATTAAATTATCGGATGTCATTATATGTCCATCAGATTGGCAAAAATGAACAAATCGAACAATCCATCTTAGTTGGCCCAGACCAAGAAAAACAGGATCTCTCCCGTACTGCTGATAGGACCAAAATTATTAAGAACACAATGAAAAGTAAGTTGGCATTACCTAGAAAAGCTGAGGGTGTATGTCCCCTGTGCTTCAGTATTTCTACTCCGAAGTAAGAAAGTCACACATATGTGTGCTTATAGGTTTTTTCACTTAAAAATATCTAGAAGATTTTTGCTTTGTTTCATTTTGTTTGGATATGGGAGAGATTCTGGATCAAATATAGGGCCAGAGAGACTTAGGGAGTAAATAAAGGGACATATGCACAAAAAGGAAGGAAGAAAAGAAGAAAGGAAGGAATGAGGGAAGGAAGGGAGGGAGGAAAGAAGGAAGAAAGAAGGTGGCAGGAGAGAAGAGAGGGAGGGAGGGAGGAAGGAAGGAAGGAAGGAAGCAGGAGAGAAGGGAGGGAGGGAGGAAGGAAGGAAGGAAGGAAGGAAGCAGGAGAGAAGGAATGGAGGGAGGAAGATGTTTTTTGAGGCTCTTTGCAAAAGAAGTTCTTGAGGAAACTGAAAAGTGTTTCAATTGTGAGGCTCTGCAATCCAGGTAATTTTCCTTAATTTGTATGGGACAGTAACTAGGAAGAAGAAATCATATCTTAAATTAGATGCTATGGATTTTCTCACAGAAGTGTGAGAAAGAATAAAGGGAGCCCTCATTCATCTTGAATTATAAGAAAAGAAAAACCAAAACCTACACTTAGGGAGAGTGAAGTTGTCCAGGTAAGTCCTTGATTCTTAAATAAAACACACAGGTGTACTCAACCTTTCTTCCTTTGAGCTATACCACAAATCCATTTGTGAAAGAGAAACTTAGCTGAACACTTTAAAACCCAGGTCGCACCCTCACTCTCCGAAAATCAGAAAAATGTCTTTTTTTCTTTTTGGTGAAAGGAAGGGCTCCTACCTTCTCTGTTGAGTGCCCCAGGGAGCAGGCGCTATTTTCGACTGTGGAGAATCAGGAGAGCACATGAGCAGCAGGTCCGGCCCTTTCTCCCTTTCTATGATCCTATGATTCCTGCTTTTGTTTTTTCAGCTCTGTGCTTCTTCAGGGGGAGCAGAGATCCTGGAAGAATTTGTCCTTGGCAGAATGAGTAGCTGATCTTCAGGAATTAGGGATACTTACTGAGTTGTATAAGGCAGGTGAATGTAAAAGCTTTTAAAGATAGGGATATACAGATGATTTATGTATACATATGATTTATGTATATCCCATGTGATCAAGTATCTTCTGGGTTAGTTTTTACTAGTTCTGTTTGTTTCTTCTAGAGCCTATAGGCATATTACATGCTGTGTAACTCCAGCAAAAGCTTATATTTGGCCATGGCCCACTGACATCAGGCTGGAACCCAGAGCCCCTGATGGGGAATGACTCCCGTCTCAATCAGGTGGTGAAATCATATTCACAACTGTGTCAAACACTCAGAAGAAAAATGTTTTTTTTTTTTCCCCCTTGATTTAATGTCAACAAGTTTATTGAACACACCCATGTTCTTTGTTTACCCATATTTTCTGATCCCACACTGGTTCGAAACACGATGCTATGTCAGGAAAGATGTCTCTGTCCTATGGCAGCACTGGAATAAGGAGGCAACCATGACATTTTTTAGTCCTATGCTAAGCAGGCATATATGGAAAGTGAAGGTCTTTGCAAGCTGGAAGTCAGCTTTGGGGGAGATGCAAAATTTACACCTTGAGGGGCACCTGGGTGGCTCAGTGGGTTAAGCATCTGCCTTCGACTCAGGTCATGATCTCCGGGTCCTGGGATTGAGACCCGAATCGGGCTCTCTGTTCAGCGGGGAGCCTGCTTCCCCCTCTCTTTCTGCCTGCTTCTCTGCCTACTTGTGATCTCTCTCTCTCTGTCAAATAAATAAATAAAATCTTAAAAAAAAAAATTACACATTGAGCACCAATTCAATGCCAGCAATTCCCTCCCCCCCCTTCTTTTGGGTAATTCATCCATCCTTAAGTAATACCCAATGTTCAAACAAAAGCAATAACCATTATCAGTGACACAAAGTAGTTAGTGACATCATTTTAACTGCCTGATACCACTATGGAAAGCATACTGAAGAAATCTAATGCATGCCCTTTATCAAGGAGTGTGTACCAAGTGGGTTATTTGAAGATGCATTTTTACCTCTTCAGTAGCATGAATGGAAATTTCAGGGGAAATTCATCTGGTCTCTCTTGTCTTAATATGCTCTATTTATACATGTTGAGTCTGAGCTACACAGCAACAGAAGTATCTCAGTTACTGGTGCTTTCCATCTTGAGTGAAGTTTCTTAAGTCCATATACTCCAGAGTTAGTAACATCTAGAGAACAAGAAGCAAAGGGAGGGCATGGGAGTATAGAGTAAAATGCATAAGGTATGTTTTATTCCACAATCTTAACATGTATTGCCTGAGGCCTGAGACATCTTCTTTTGAAATGCAATTTCACAAAGAAGATAGAAAATGACATATTGGTGACTTTATTAATTTATATTTTATCCAAATTTTACCTAGGTTTCTGAGATCTGAGTGATTTCTATTCCTCCAAATTCTTTATTTTCTTTCACTGACTTCTAGCATAATGTGATATCTATGTATCTCATTGATTGCTATTAGTCAAATGGACTAATATCCATTTTCCTATTTCTAGAGGAAATGGTTATGAATATCAATGATGAAATAGGATGACATCGATAAGCTAATATACTGAGCTCTTTAGAAAAAAAAAACTTTACAAGTAGTCTCTGCTTTTCTATAGCTTTAAATTTTGCTGATATACTTATCTAAAAATGCTTACCACACACTTAAATGGAGTATTTATCGCAGCGATCTGAGTATCTGTCGCTTTTCTTTAATGCGGGGGAAAACGCAGAGTGAAGAACGCTTGGCGGTGGGAGGCCATCTGGTGTCGATGGGGAGTAACTACCGGTTTCCGCGGAAGCTTTTTCTGCCTTTCTGCTTTCCCCTGTGTGTTTCGAAACAACACAGTGCACATCCAGACAGGCTGTACAGGGGCCCCGTCACGATCTCTGCCAGCTGGGAGCAGTTATGGTGCCTTTTTGGTATTATTTTTACTATGTTGTGGTCTAATTTTTATAGGTTTTGAATTTGACTTAATAATACATTTGAATTGGGGCGCCTGGGTGACTCAGGTTAAAGCCTCTGCCTTCCGCTCAGGTCATGATGGAAGGACCCTGCGATGGAGCCCCATATCAGGCTCTCTGCTCAGCGGGGAGCCTGCTTCCTCCACTCTCTCTCTGCCTGCCTCTCTGCCTACTTGTGATCTCTCTCTCTGTCAAACAAAAACAAAAACAAAAAAACCAACCAGCCAAACAAAAAACATTTGAATTACTATTCGACTATGAACATGTTGGATAATATGAGATTTTTAAAATATGGTACGACAATCCCATATAAAGTTTTGACTCTGAAGACTCTAGTACGTTGTTTTGTTTTCCTACTGAGGTCCGAGCAAGAGTATTATGAACTCTAAGATGCCTATCTATCTCCTTCCACCTCATTCTTGCCTGTGCCGCTCTGCCCTTCTTAAGTTCAGGGAGCCATATGTGTGCTACTTGGGACATGGGGCTCTTCCAACCAGTTTGGGCCTTCAGGACAAATGGAAGTCCTGCATGCTTTAAAAAGAACAAAAGTGTCTACTTCTCTAGGAATAGAAACATGTAGCTAAGGACTTAAATGCAGTAATAGTGGGAGGCAAGTTGCGGGTGACAATGCCATGGTTATAACTACCTATTTTATTCCAGGCATGCCGTAGACATAGAACAGATCAAAGTCATCCCTTAAAAAGCTTTAAAAACGGAAATTTCAGAAGTGATAACTGCGGAACTTATCATATTCGATTGTTTCGGAGTGAGAGCAAATAGACTCATTCAGTTGCTTTCATCTCGTCTCATTTGTTTGTTTATAAACCCAGAAGGACTCACTCAGGATGGATTTCTCTAAAGAAGTGACTTGGAATTTAAATGGACCTGAAATTAACGTTGTTCTCTTTGGCGATTGCTTTCTCTTTCACAGAATAATGGATGAGGTTGTCAATGATTCATTCAGTTTTGGGAAATAACTTTTGTCAACTACCCTGATCTTTTCCATGTTTTCTGTTTTGGGCTGATGAATGCTGAAAGGATAATGGAGATATTTGTTGATAGGGGACTGGATTTGGGGGGCATTTCTCTCTCTCCTTTGGCTTCCCATGGAGTCCTGGAAACCGAGTAGATTAATCTCCTGTGAATAATATAAAATGTAGGGCAGATTAAAATTAGTGGGGTTGAAGTTCTGATCTCTCTCCTTTTGGACTACCTTGTTAAACTTCTTAATGCCTCAGATTTACCTGTGAAGCAGGAGATAAAATAGGAAGTGAGAAAATAATAAGAAAATATATTTTAAAATTGTGGCTACTCTCTAAGGGCTGGTGCTGCTAGAAGTGAAGCATTTTGCTATGAAAATGGATGGGATGCTTTCTGCTTTGCTGGAATGCCAGCCAGTGTAATTCATTAGTGGTTTGAAAAGTGCTTTGAGCTAATGGAATGAGAGGCACTGGAGAAATTTGAACTAATATTATTAAAAATGAAAAATTGCAACAGAGAAACTTATTTCGCCCTGAATACAGACACATCAATGTTGAGTCTGATATCGCCAAAAACACCAGTTTGAGAAGGGAAAACGCCAGTCACTTATCTGGACAATTTGTCTACGTTTCCAAATTACCAACTGACTGATTTTGTTCTTCCACTAAGTTGTATAAATTCAGTTTTTCTCTGAGAGCCATTGAAAGCGACACTGTGTGGTATAAATTCTTTGATTACACTGCCTTGTTTTACTCTCCATAATTCTATCTTGACCGGTAAGGTCACGTGTATTCTTCTCCACCAATCCCCATACACTCCTTGAAAATCAAATCTCAAATCAGTGCACATCCTCATCTTTAGAGACGGTCATATTCATCATATCGCCGTAGTAATTAAGACGGGACATCCCGAAGTCAGTGTAACAGATAGCAAGCATGTGTGCAGGTTTCTGAGAATATGAGGCACATTATTGCTTTGTTCCCATGTACTTTTTTCCACAATAACTTTGAGTTGCGTATTAATGAGCACAATTAGGGCTTTTTGATATGGTAAACCTCGGAAACTATTCATTATTCTGTTAACAGAACCTTGCTAATTTTCTTCTCAATTAATGTACTCCTGCGGAGATGTACGTTGTTTTATAATGCAACACAGTAGGCTTTCACTTTCCTCCCTTTGTTTATTGATTTCGGTTTCTTTGTTCATGGTGTCATTCAGGTGGGTTATAAATAAGAATAACTTCCAATCATACTTCATCTAAATGATAATTTTTTATCACTCCCATTTCCCTTTTAATATCCAAACACAAAGACCAAAAAATTTAATAATATGTATCTTAAAATGCACCCACGAAGGACTTGGTGCGATAGAAAAGAAGGTCCTAACTTGCTCCTTCCTTTGAAAATCATACTTCATGTCTTCTGTCAAGACTCTTAACACAACTCATATTTTGTGGTTACTTTGTAATGCAATGTAAAGTGCCCGTGGCAACCACAGAGAGTGAACATTAGTGAGTCTACACATATACTACGTAGATGCTTCCAGCCTAATTACCAAATAACTCTGCGTGGAGAATGGAAAGGAGCAAAGGTTAAGTATTTGCTTTTCAATAAATTTTAAACCAGGATCAACTACTCTAGCCTTCATGCAAGAAAAGGGTCAGCTCACACTAATTCACAAAGGTTATGTGTTCACCACAGTGTTTTATTGTTATTTTATTGTATTTCTCAGCACAGAGAGAAGAAGTTCTTTCTCATTAATAGCCCTGAAAATCAGCACCGGAGTGAATTCAAGAAGTGAATTAGTTGTCCTTACAGCGGGAGGTGGAGACAGGTGCCACATTGAGTTGGCCCTTTCAAGAGATGTTCCCTTACTTAAACTCATCTCTTTTGCATTAAAATAATTTTTTATCATTTACACACTGGTCATGTTCTTTCCTTTTCTATCTTCTTGTCTTATCTCCTTTCCTCTGTCCCTCTTTCCCTCCTTCCCTTTCTTTCTCCCATCTTTTTCTCCTGGGTGTGTGTGTGGCGGGGGGGCAGGGGAGCAGGGAATAAAAGACAACAAAATTCCTTGCCACCAGAATTCCACAGAAATGCAAAAAGTGAAAAATGCCAAGTTCAAGTCGTGTGAAATCTCTGCTAGAATTTGCCCTGCACCGGTTTTCAAACAGCTAGATTTTGTGTGTGTGTATGTGTGTGCCCAGTCTATTTTAAACAGATTTAATGTCCCGGGATCTCCTATGCCTAATCAAATTGGAGTTCAGTCTAATAGAAAAGTCCACAGAGGCTTAAGTTTAATGCACTATAATAGGTTACTGAGCTTTTGTTAGTGCACATTTTATAAATGTGACTCTTAGGAAGGACCCAGAAAATTAGGTTTACAAGCATCTTGGAATGTTTCCTGATGGCCTTTTGCATCCTTTCTTTTACGTGGTGATCTCCAAAGAGACCATCTGAATGTTGGAAATACCAAGTGAAGAGTCAGAGGAGGCAGGGAGAGAGTGAGACTTTGAAGCCTGGTGTCTTGAAACTGTTTCTTTGAGAGGCTGATGGTGAGATTAAATTGAATTGATTTACACAAAAATTGGATACAGGGCACCAAGTAAAATGTCAAACGCAAGGAAAGAATTACAAAATCTTTAAGCATGATAATTATGCAAAAGAATAATAATGGTTTTCACAGCGAGGGGCTAAGCGTGTCTGGTTTGAGCTTATTCACCTCTGTGGCAGAACAGAAATTAAGGACCAGTCAAGGAAGTGTGTCCCCTCGTGTTGTAGCGGGTAACCAGAGAAACCATCAGATTTTTCCCAAGTGAAAAAGCCAACAGGCCAATAGGCTTACAGAAATACAATGATAACCTGCATATGTTTAGAGTTTTACATTTTCTAGAGCAACTTTGCTTTGATATTTTTAATTAATGTTCCTAATTATTTTGAAATGAGGGTAATGTAGGTAACCCATTTCAACAGATGAGATTATTAGCACATGGCAAAAATCACAGAAACAAATGCAAATGCAGATTTTTTTTTTTTTTTGGTTAGTTTTCTTTCTTTCTTTCTTTCTTTTTTTTTTTTTTTTGCTTTACTAATGCAGCTGTGTAAGCTGTGTGGTTCAACCCATGTCCATTTTGTGTTCATGAACTTCAGAGAGTGGGGGCCACTGGAGATTTCTAAATACAGAAATGTCAAGATGAGAATTGTGTTTTGGGAAGTATCCAGAATGCTTTGGATGATGTGTGTGGGGTTCCCCGACAGGGACAAGAGATTTAATTCGTGGAATATTATGTGAAAAGGATAGGATGCTTTTGAAGGGACTCTGAAGGAGAAATCTCAAATGTGCTGGGGATGAGCCGGCTTGGGGAGAGGAATCAGCACTGGGAAATGGTGGAGTTCCCACCAGGTTGGCAGAAAGGGCACTGTTTTTTCCCACATTTTCAAGCTCATTTTCACGAGTTCAGAGAATTAAATCTTACAGTAATAATTGTCACGATGGAATCTGAATTCTATCCCTCCAGAAGCAAATAATCTTAGAGAGGGAATAAATATTGTAATAAACCACAGTTTTACTAATCTGGAATCTGTACTCTCTTGAATAGGGTCTATTCGTTGGAAATTCTCTACCATCTGTAGAAAACAATTACTCCTTAGGCAGATTACTAATAAAGGCAGGCCAGCAATGTCCTCGAAATCTCAAGGAAATTAATTGTTTTCCTGGATTTGGAAACCACTTGAACAACAGTCACCAGCATATGATTAATGTTAAAAAAAATAGAAAAAGTTTCATTAATATTGCAACTGGAGTGTTTCATGGCCTCCCACTGGAAATAGTTTAATTATATCATATGTGATATATATGTGCTTCAAGTAATGTTAACGTTTCTATATTCTGGATATTTCACTTCTGCCTAATTATTCTAAATTAATGTGGTTTTACTGACACTGTGAATTCATATATTAGATTCGTAAAATATTTTTTTAATTTTTTTCTTAGATTCCTCAGGCTCCCCGAGTCCCAAGTTCAAACAAAATTAAGCAAGTTTAAACAAGTTCAGATTCGTTCTAGACAGTTGTCACTGAGTCCAATTCACCTAGCTATGTGTTATGTTATGGGAGGATATGGAAAGAAAGTAAACCAAGCTATGGAACTTCAAGGTCGTTCTCATTCATTTCACCATTCTTAATTCTGCTACCCAAATACGATATACATCCCAGTGAGCACTAAGGCCTCATTGATTTGCTCTACCAGAGGACCTGTGGATCTGTGGGTTGTCTAGGGGTCGGCAGCAAATCACTGTGAGCTCACCCCATTTATGAATGACTTTCTACCAGCTTCCTGTTTCCACGCACGTGAAATTAGGTTCAAAGGAACATCAACCGCCCTTTCGTTTGACGATGTTGCCAGGCCATAGGGACTAATTTTACCCTATGTTGCAGAAGGGGATTTGAAACGCAGCCCTTTCTTCCAGTGATATGCAAAGTGGGGGCCCCAATTCACTGTGCCCATCATGTGGATGTTCTTAATTTAACTGCCGGGAATCTCTGCTACATTTGAATTAAATAACATGATGCAGTTGGTTTCTGTTATAGCAATTTTGTCTTAGAAGAGGCAGGCAATTTTACATTAAAAAATAATGTTGAGGGGCACCTGGGTGGCTCAGTGGGTTAAAGCCTCTGCCTTCGGCTCAGGTCATGATCTCAGGGTCCTGGGATTGAGCCCCGCATCGGGCTTTCTGCTCAGCGGGGAGCCTGCTTCTCCCTCTCTCTCTGCCTGCCTTTCTGCCTACTCGTGATCTCTGTCTGTCAAATAAATAAATAAAATGTTTAAAAAAAATAATGTTGATTTGATTCTTCATGCTTATAACCAGTTTTTTTGACTGAATGCCGTGGTTACACTATAGAAACTTTCAACATCTGCTTGCTAAGACATTGGAGAACAGTTGTCTTTTCATTTTTATTTCAAGCTTCATTCTGGCTGCCTCTTTTGGTCTGATCCTGAGAACATGTTGGATATAGAATCATGTGGATGTTCACAGTAGATGTCTCTTCTTTCTGAAAGAATTTCAAATGGAATTATCCATTTCCTTTGGCTTAACTTAACTTTTTGCCTTATTTTAATTGCACCCAGGAATTTTTATGAAATCATGTCATGTTGTCAGAAATGGCCTACATATCAAACTTTGCCTTGTCAAAATAATTCTATCATTCATAAATATTTCAGTGAAAACCAAAGACTGCTTATAAATGATTGAATGTGTAGAGTTCACTGACCTTTCCTGTGAAGACTTTTATTAAAATTAGAGTATCCCATCCTAAATCTGACCATTAATTGTTAATAATGTGGTGATTGAAACCTAGGTTTCTCTAAAACATGAGGAATTAAATTGGTAGGTATAATGATATACTGAAATTAAAGAGGGTCATTGCAGTTCAAAGCTCATTCTCAAGCTTAGCTCTATGCTGAAGTGTATTTTGGCTTCTAAATTAAATCAGGCAAGCTTCCTACCTGAAGTATCCTATATTACCTGGAGAGTTCTGGAAGCGACGCGGTGAAGAACCCTTTGAGAAACTGGAGGTTAGCATGGATGGGTTACTTATGTCATCTGTTCCATCTTCACCATTTCTCTTCTTTATTGAAAGATGGCATTGCTATTTTAGGTGGGCCTATAAGAATAATTATCACTTAACAAATTACCACGTGTCCTGAGAGTTGAAACATTCTGATATTATACAGAGCCAATCACAGGTGTAGGGCTGAGTTATCTTTGAAGCAAGAGCCTGTTTTATTGCTTTTGTCTTTATAAGAAAAGTCGATTTTTTATATAAAAAAAGCTTTTTTATGCTTTCCAAATTCTCTAAAAAAGCACATATTGTTTTCATGAAAACCAAAAGTTAAAAATAAAAGAAAGCAAGAGCAAAAACAAAAGCAGGAAATAATTCCACCAGCCATAGATACCATTTTAAAGAGCACATTTCCTTTTAGTTTTTCTATACTTAATTTTTTGCAGTTTATCCAAGGAAACAAGTATTTGTGGAACAGGGCTGTGTGCTGGGCACTGAGAACGGAACAGAAGAAGACAGAGGCTCTGTTCTGCAGAAACGTACAGCACAGTTATAGAACCAAACAGGGTGCTATAAGTTCTCAGTGGGTGGCAGGAACAATCCTGTCATGGGAAGACTTTAGAGAGGAGGCAGATGTTCGTCTGTGATGGTTAGGAAACCCTGGATGGAGGTGGTAGGATGGAGTGTGTTCAGGGATGGTCCCCTCACCCCTCCAGTGGCCTGTGTAGATGAATGCAGCAAGTTATAGCTTGTATATGTAACACAGTACACAGCTCTCTAGGGCTCCGTGTCTACCATAGGGCTTTGGAAATGTACTTCCTCTACCCCACATGTTCACAGTGCCCTCACTCCTCCCCTTGTCTTTGCCATTTTTATGTAAGCTGGCTGACTTCCGATGCCAAGCCCCTGCCCTCTGTACCTGAGAATGTTCTCTGGCCATCCAGACCTACTATGCCACTATGGCGTAGACCAGAAATACTGGCGAGTCATTGTCCCAGTTGAAGCAGTTTTGGACAAATGACTGTTGGGAGGTGGTGGATGAACACTCAGGTCCCTTGGCTCTCATACAGAATATCTCTGAGGTGTAACCTACATGGTCTTCTAGAATTCCCTGGTTGGATGGAGGGCTACTTTAAAATGGTGGTAACAAATAACTAATTAATAACACACTTATCTTTATTTTTCATTTTTTGTATTATGTTCAGTTAGCCACTCTATAGTATATAATTAGTTTTTGATGTAGTGTTCAATGATTCTTTAGTTAAATATAAACCTAGTTAATAACACACTTCAAAAAAAGATTTATTTAGGGGCACCTGGGTGGCTCAGCGGGTTAAGCCTCTGCCTTTGGCTCAGGTCATGATCCCAGGGTCCTGGGATCGAGCCCCACATCCGGCTCTCTGCAGTGGGGAGCCTGCTTCCCCCTCTCTGCCTACTTGTGATCTCTCTCTGTCAAATAAATAAATAAAATCTTAAAAAAAAATAAAAAAAGATTTAGGTATTCATTTGAGAGAAGAGAGAGAGAAAGAAAGAGAGAAAAAGGTGGGAGGGGCAGAGAGAAAGGGGGAGAGAGAGAAAATCTCAAGCAGACCCTGACTCGGGGCTTGAATCCACAACCCTGACACCATGGTCTGAGCCGAAATCAAGAGTTGAATGTTTAACTGACTGAGCCACCCAGGTGCCCCTATTTTTTTTTTTTTTTTGTCTTCTAATGCTTATTGTGGAAAATACAAAAGATGTAAAGCAAGGTCGTTCAGTAACATCCTTGTCATCTAAGTGAGCTTCCAGCAACTGAAGACATGTCAGAGATTATCAAAACCAATTACCTTCTAGCAGATGCTCTAGATACCCTGTCTGCATCCCCATGGCCTACCCTGGAGATGGCTCTCCCATGCTCAGCTGCTTTCCTGCAGCTCTCTGTACTCTGGGAGGGAAGCCTGCTTGGTCCCCGTGGAGTAGGACTAAGCGTCCCAGGAGCAACCGGCACGTCGCAAAGTGCGGGTGTGGATGAATACACACCTGGCCGGGAATTCTGAGAAGTCAGCATCCCAGAGCATCTCCAGCAGGATTTCTCTTTCGTTTTCCATAGGGTTAACTCATTGATCAACACTCTTTTTCTTTTTTCTCACTTCCTCACTCTTCCCTGTGCCTCTTGGAGTCATTGCCCTAATAAAATACTTGTGCCTCGGGTGCCTGGATGGCTCAGTTGTTGAGCCTCTGTCTTTGGCTCAGGTCATGATCCCAGGGTCCTAGGATTGAGTCCTGAATTGGGCTCCTTGCTTGCAAGAAGACTGCTTCTCCCTCTCTCACTCCCCCTGCTTGTGTTCCCTCTCTCGCTGTCTCTCCCTGTCAAATAAATAAATAAAATCTTAAAAAAAAATTTTTGTGCCTCGAACCCTCACTCAGTGAGTGCAGAAGAGAAACTGGGATTGGGACACTCTTCATTATAGAGAAGGGGAGGGAATGGAGGCCAAGAAAGGGAGTCACTTGCCAGCAGGCCTAGAGAGTTTCGTTAGATGGTAGAGATTATGTCCCGTGTGCAGTTTATGTCATTCTTTTCTCCCTGACCTGTATTCCAAGTACTTGAATTTGTGTAAACATCTTTGTAAATAATAATCCATCATGTAAAAGAAACACCATTTACTACCCAGTCCCTAATGGTGGGCGTCTGGGCTGATGCATCGATTGAAGGAATCGTGGAAACTCATCGAGGGAAACACTGCTTTGCCAGAGAAGCTCCTGATTCCACCTGAATAGAAGATACTCTTCAGTTACATTTATAAATGTCAAAGTCCACCCTCCTATGCCTGTACTTATAGATACCAGATGGGCTTTTTTTGAATGATAGCACAGTAAAATAATGGCAACACATTAAGGTCATTAGGGGAAGCCTGTGTGGAATTATAATCAGTGGCCTGCCATTTATGCAACCAGCTAGAATCCATAAACTACAAGGTAATCAGACATGCATTTGATTTCTTATCTGAGTGAATGCATAGGAACTTCTACATGAGAAGACATGAGGCGTCTTCCAAGCCCTGTCCAGTGCTGTCTGCTTGTGTCCCTTTGGTTATCGTTTCCACTGTATTATTCAGGGAGAAAATTAATTGCTAACTGCTAGGTTTCCTGGTCACAGTTAATGCATAAACCTGTTTACTGCGTGCCAGATGGTTCCACAGTTATTCGGGTAGGGACAAATATCCACAAAACAGTGTCTTAGGTATAAAATGGTGCCACCAAACAGGTCTACATGGCGGATATCTGAAGTTAGGGGACTCAAGGAAAAGAACAACTTTCCAAGTTGTTCTTTCTTTCTTTCTTTCCCTGGAAAATAATCAGGCCCACAAATGCCTTATTCTGTAACCCTAGTGCTCCGCATGACAAAGAAGAAAAACTTAGCATTAACATGGGTTAATTCTCCTGCAAGAAGGTGCTTTTCCATGTTCGGGCTGGGGCACTCTCTCCTTCCATCGGACATAGTGACTGAGGGGCACTCAGCCGTGCTGTTAGAGTGACAAATCCATCTCAGCTCCTGCCAGTGGTGCCACCAAGGGCTGACATGTTAGCCTAGGGCTGTCATCTGAACAGTAAACTCCTGCTGCTCAGGGTGGACTCCCCATTGCAAAATCATTTTGAAAAGTCACTTATTGATTTTTTTATATTTCAGGGCAAAGGAGGTAGAAAGAAGTTGTTCTTCTTGCAAGTGGTTGGAGGGTGTATTAAAATCAGAAAATATCGGGGCGTCTGGGTGGCTCAGTGGGTTAAGGCCTCTGCCTTCGGCTCGGGTCGTGGTCTTAGGGTCCTGGGTTCGAGCCTCGCATCGGGCCTCTCTGCTCGGTGGAGAGCCTGCTTCCCTTCCTCTCTCTGGCTGCCTCTCTGCCTACTTGTGATCTCTCTCTGTCAAATAAATAAATAAAATCTTAAAAAAAAAAAAAAGAAAATACCATCTTAAGCATGTCTGGTTTCTCCTCTAGATTAAAGCCCTGCAAGCTGAAGCAAAAATGCAAGTTTGTAAGCATGTTTGTCTGGGAAGGGAGCGTTATAAATCATTATAAACCATTAGCACATGTATGCAAATTAGGTTACTATAATCGCTTTAGCATTGCAGCAAGATGTTTTGGGGAGAAAGGAAGGGGAGCAGAGCACACTGGGGGTCATAGCAGGCTCTGGGGAGTAGTGGGCAGAGGGAAGACACCTGGGGGAAAAGACACTAATTGGGATAAGGTGGGCAGGAGTAGAGGGCCCCTTAGGGGCTCACTTTACTTCTGTCAGGATACTGCCCTTCTGGGGACTGCTTTTTCTACATCACCAACAAGGCTTTGTTCAGTGTCTCCAAAATTATAGATGTGTCTATGAATATTGATGAATGATGATGAAGCAGGTATAAAATGTTACAGGATCTCTGGAGAGATTTGAAGAGCCATTTCTTGATCAGATTAGGAAATAGAATGCCCATTAACATTATCACTTTGGAATTACCTTTTAGACCAAACATTAGCATTTAGTTCCAATGAAGCTATACCTCTGCATTTAGAATTTGAATAACTCTGTCCATTAAGAAAATAAAAGAAAATTTGTCATCTTTCAGCCACTACATAAAAAAAAAACTTTTAAGTTCAGCTTCTAAGACCCAAACTTTCTTCTTAATAGTTATGCTGAACTTGGCACTAGAAATCCATCTACATTCAAAGGATTGATGGCGAAGCATTAATTTCATCAATATAAACCGAGAAGTTTAAGAAGAGGGGTGAGTTCAATGTTGCACAGGGCTTGTCAATTTTGACACTTGAAAACCTAACAGAATACCAACAGAATTAAATCCTCACCCTTTCTTTCCTATCTTCTTCCTCTCCCCTTTCTTCTTCCTCCCTCCTTCCCTCTGTTTCCTCCTTCCCTTCCTCCCTTCCTTCCTTCCTTCCTTCCTTCCTTCCTCCTTCCCTTCCTCCCCTCCTCACAATGACAAGTGTACCTTTTCATGACACATAAGCTTGCCTCCAGGTAAGTGATTTTATGCCTCCCATTTTCTCTTGTGTACTTCTTCTTTTTGAAGGAAGATGGGCAGACAGAGAACTTGCATGACAATCAGAAATGGCCTCTTAGAAGAACTGGCTATTCCTCTGGTTGGCTTTTAGTCACAAGCCTAAATATTGTGCCCCACTTGGAATTGTTTGGATGTTATCTTTAAAAAATCTGATTTCAGGGTGAAAAATTCACTGAGAAAAATCAATCTGCTGGGCCTATAGAGTTGCCTGGGAAAATAAACCTTGACTCTTAGGACATGAAGTGACATTTTCAAAATTTGACAAATGAGAGTTGTACCAAGTAAACAGTGTTTATTCCTTCATGATTTTTATCACTTTTCAGGATCCCTGGAAATCAACCAGTTTCTATCTGTTGTGGTTAATGGTCGCAGAGGAGAAAGCCAATTGGTACAAGCTAGAAATGATATCCCCAAATTTCCTTTTCACACACTCTGTAATTTTACAGAAATTGGTGATTCAGAAGTGGGTGTTTCTCTAATCAGGCACTTTCTCCCCCAAAAAGTGCTAGAGTTTGAAGTTTCATATGACCTCGCCAATTTAGATGAGGGGCAAGTACAGTGGAATATGAAAATAATTTGTGAAAAACCAAATCAATGGGCTTCTTATGATCTGAGAGCTGTAGTTTCTTTCTTTTCTTCTTCTTTTTTTTTTTTTTAAATCAGGGCATCGTTGCTGCTTCAGGACCTGAAGAAATAGATTCTTAATTGCTCTTTGGTATTATACTTATTCCAACTAAATAAATGTCAAAAGTGTGTTAGTTGGTAATGTTGAGGGTCATTAGCTCTGACAATTGCATCATGTCCTCGTGATTGCATTTGCCTAGATTAGCTGTATATAGTATATAAACCCAGCCATGCAGACAGGCACAGAAAAGCTCTGGCCTTGAGATTCAATACTGAAAATCACTTCAGCTCATACTGGTCCAAAGTCAAAAGCAAACATGCTTATGAGGAGTTTAATCTTTGGATGGTAGAAATTAAAAAAAAATGATCTGCCGTATTAACAGCATTCATATCTAGAGCCAAAATATTTGTTTTCCACGATAGTGGCATAAAATGCAGAGGGTGGTTTCTAAAGCTGTCCAGGAGAGTCAGTCATTTCTTAGTAGGACACAGGTTTGGTAAAATTGAGAAGCTTGAACTAGTTAGGAATAGACATCACATCTCTAGCAGTTAGTTGTTCTTGCTGGGAAACTTAATGAGGCAAGAAAAAGGAAACAAATTCTTCTCTTAAGGCCTATATTGTTAAAAAATATATCCTACCACTAGAAGTTTAGTTGTATGCCATTGCGAGTTTCCATGAGGTCTGGAATTCTGTTATGATGTTTAATACCCTAAATCCTTTTTAAAAATATTTTATTTATTTTACTGAGAGACAGAGAGAGCACACTGGGAGGGAAAGGCAGAGGGAGAAGGAGAGGGAGAATGTCAAACAGACTCCCCACTGAACACGGAGCCCGATGTGGGTCTTGGTGTCAAGTCCTTGAGATCCTGACCTGAGCCAAAACCAAGCGTCAGATGCTTAACCAGCTGAGCCACCTGGGTGCCCCTTAATATCCTAAGTCTTAAATATACCTACTAAGGATTTAAGTGGGGAGAAAACAAAGAAGATAATGAATATTTATTGAATACTGCCTCCCTGCAACTTTTCAAATTAACAAGTGAATTCTTGCAGTAGTACCTGGGAATTGTATTGTCTTCAGTATCTCATAGATAAGAGAAACTAAGGCTTAGACAAGCTCACAATGGTTGTGTGCCTCAGAGCTTCGATGTGAGGCCAGCACGTCAGTCTGTTCCACTGCAGTGAGTGAGCTTGCTGGTGGTCCCCCACACCCACCTCCACATCTTCATCGCAGCTGTGACTGTCCTTGGAGCAAGAACTCAGGATATGCTGTAGCGCAAGCTCGGTGAGAGGGAGGAGCCGATCCAGAGAACAGACATTCCTTGGCAACCGGTAAACAACTGAAGATACAGGATGTCGGTCCAGGAGTCCCCAAGACAGACAAAGATATGATTAAATAATTGAATGGAGGCAAAATTGAGGCCAGTCTCTCAAGGCCACAGATGGCTGCTGGGTTGATTCATGAGCACAGGGTAAGGACTCAAAACCTCCCAGCACAGTTCCACTGAACGAAGAATATGAGTCCTTTAGTCTTTCGGTTTTATAAGGCTCTGGGGCCAGGAAGAAATGATAACTATCCCTGGAGCATGTTAGATGTGTTAGGAAGAAAGCAAGGAACTAGGATGGCATTGAGTGCTCTGAGTATTTCCACTAGGGGCATGAGACCGGAAAGATCTAAGGAAGAAAGTGGTAGGAAAGGGAGTCCACATACAAACTAACGTCATGTTTTGTTCCTTGTTAAAATGTGTGACCAGATTACTTTAGAGAACAAATGTGTTCAAATAACATTGCCCCTCCCAGGTGATTTCGTATGTGTTATGGACATACAGATCTCTTGTCTGACAGGAGTGACAAATAAATACCATCTCACTATTATGATAGAGTTCTCTGAGCATGAGAAATTATTACCAAAGCTACAAAATGACGGGCTCCATCAACCACTTTTAGGTTGAATTTAGAAAACGGGGTGAAAGATCCAAATATTTGTGGTAGGTGACAGGATCTTTTTCTTCATCCTTAGAAAAATAGGAAGAGAAAGGGAGGAAAGGAGATAGTGCTGTTATCATGTTACAGGTTGTGTCTGACATGGAGAACACAGTCCCACTACATAGCCATTAAATGCTAGTATCAGAGGCAAGATTCATATATTCTGCAAAATGGCTTAGTTCAGTCATTCAGTGAGTCAACACATTCCCTTAAGACACGAAGTAGTTGGCAGATGAAGTGAGCTCTTTGCTGCTGTCTTTGCCTGTAGCATTCATGGTAATCTTGTCAACAATGTGAGTATAACAAATTGCATCTGCTTATTTTTGCTGTTTTCGGAAGGTAAGAGAAGATATTTAACTTGAGGTCCATCCTCACTTTCTTGCTCAGCCTAGAAACATTTTCTGTGTGGCTCTCAGATCAAGGTGCTCATAGAAGGTCTTGGGCATTGCAAAATATGCTGGGCAAAGAAATTGGGTCTCTCAGAAGAGAGCTGTAGTGAAAAACAAATACATAAGCAAACAAAATTTGAATTCAGATTCCATCAAGTGGGCAAAGCAATGTGCTTTGACATTTCTACCTTTACATCACCTTTCCCTCTAAGTGTGTGTGTGTGTGTGTGTGTGTGTGTAAAAGAGAGAGCGAGAGAGAGAGAGAGAGAGAGAGAGAGAGAGAGGGAGACCCCCGGCTACTCAGACTTCTAGTCCGTTTTAAATGGCATACCACTTCTCTCAAAATCACAGTTGGCTTTTGGCCCCCACACTCCACAACTGACGTGAAGGGCAGGACAGCTGGGCAACAAAGAAGGCAGGAGGTAGGAATACTTTGTCAACATATTTTTTGAGAAAGTCTAGAGTTAAAAGCAAAAGTAAAAAGTGTTGTAAAAAAATGGAAATAGCCACAGTGAAAGATAGGGCAAGTATTTCCAAAAGAGGTATATCCAAAGAAGGGGGTGTGAATTTAGAGGTGCTAAATGACTTCCAGACTCAAAAGATGTCTACCTGCCCCTGCTAGAAGTGACACTGGTGCTGTTCCTGAGGGGTGGGGAGGTTTCCTGCACTCTGCTAGACTGCAGCATTATGGAGTTAAGAGAAATTAGAGGGAATCTATATGAACATCCTGAGCCATCTTGACAGTTCTTGGACACCTGAGGGAGAGAGGCTCATGAGGAATGAGTGACTCATTAGGACAGCAATTCGTGTGTGTGTGTGTGTGTGTGTGTGTGTGTTTGGGAAAGAGTATGAAAGGAGTCAAAGGGATATTTCAGAATGCCTGAGGTTTAAAGATATGGGATTTG
Source organism: Taxidea taxus jeffersonii (assembly GCA_003697995.1). Taxonomy (NCBI): domain Eukaryota; kingdom Metazoa; phylum Chordata; class Mammalia; order Carnivora; family Mustelidae; genus Taxidea; species Taxidea taxus. Next base: position 70,756 of record ML110507.1, read on the forward strand.
AAAATATTCCCCAGTACTGATTGATGACTTTCCTTCTCAAGCCCTGAAGAAATAATGATCAGATGATCAGTACTCTTCAAACCCAGCTTGCATCAGAAGCACAAGGAGGGCTGTTAAAATACAGATTGCTGGCCTGTGTTCCTGGAGTTTCTGATTCTGGAGGTCTGAGAGGAAGGCCCAGAATTTACATTTCTCTCGGTTCACAGGGGATGCTGATTCTGCAGGGCTGAGAGCCACCCATCTAGTGCAATTGGATCATTATGTGGTATGTGTTTATTTTCTCTCCACATTTTGTAGACGAGGAATTGGAATACCCAGTATGTGTCTCCAGGAGTTCTGATTCCAATTCCAGGCTAACTGATGAAAATCAAAATAGTGTTTAGAAGGATCTTTTTCAAGATTGGACCGAAGATTCAATCATTTGTGGCTAACCAGAACTTGGGTCAAATGCATTTCAGCCCTGAGACACCACCAACTCAGGATTTGGTTAATTAGTTCTTACTGATGTGGAATACTTTACTCTGTCAACATATTTTTTGAGAAAGTCTAGAGTTAAAAGTAAAAGTGAAAAGTGTTGTAAAAAAATGGAAATAGCCACAGTGAAAGGTAGGACAAGTATTTCCAAAAGAGGTATATCCAAAGAAGAAGGGGGTGTGAATTTAGAGGTGCTAAATGAACACTCCCCCTCGAAGAGCTCTCTTTGGCATGCTGAGGAACTTGTTATGTTAGCTAGCTTTCCCCCCTGCATTTTAATAATTTACAATAAAGGTTTAATTTTTACATTTAAAAAGTAATATTGGTGCCTGCTGAAAATACAGTAGCAGTATAAAGAAGAGAAGAGTAACCTTTAATTTTATCAAGCAGAAATGATCATGGTCCATAATTTAAAGGTTTTGAGGTTAAGCTCTGTTTAGTGGAGTTGTATGAGGTTTTTTCTTTTTTTCTTTCCTTAAGACTTTAAAAAAAACAGATTTTGGGATGCCTGGGTGGCTCAGTTGGATAAGCGGCTGCCTTCGGCTCAGGTCATGATCCCAGCGTCCTGGGATCGAGTCCCACATTGGGCTCCTTGCTTGGCAGGGAGCCTGCTTCTCCCTCTGCCTCTGTCTGGCTGTGCTCGCACTCTCTCTCTCTCTCTAACAAATAAATAAATAAAATCTTTAAAAAAAAAAAAACAGATTTGAAAAAAAAATAAAAAAACAGATTTGTTAATTCATATGTTCATATGAAAATAGAATCACATACCATATAATTCACCATTGAATGCCTTTTCGTGTATTCAGATAGTTGTAAAAACCTCAGTAGCATCTACTTCAGAAACCCTTTCATCACCCCCAAGTGAAGCCTTGCTTTAGTGGTCCCTGCCCTCCTCTCCCCGTCCCGTCGTCCTGTCGATCTCCCAGCCCTGGGAAACTACTAATCTACTTTCTGATTCTATGCCTTTGCCTACTGTGGATGTTTTATATAAATGGACTCATACAAAAAGTGCTATTTTGTGCCTGGCTTCTTTCACTTAGCATAATGTTTTCAACGTTCATCCAGTGGTCATGCATATTCGTACTTCCTTTCATTTTATTGTTGAATAATGCTTCATTGTATGCACACACAACATTTGCTTCTCCAGCCCCACTTGGTGAACATTTGGGCTGGTCTACTTCTTGTCTATCAAGAATGGTGCTGCTTTAAACATTTATGTACAAGTTTTTATGTGGATGTATGTCTTCTGTTCTCTTAGGTATATACCTAGAAGCGGGATTCCTGGAGTGTATCATTATTTTTAACTTTTTAAGGAGCTGTCAAACTATTTTCCAAAACTACAGCATTTTACGTCCTCATACATCAAGCAGTGTGTGAGGGTTCTAATTTCTACGCATCCTTGCCAACACTTGTTATCTCACGTTTTGATTGCAGACATTCTAGTGGATGTGAAGTGGTATCTCATTTTGGTTTTGATTACATTTCCCAATAGCTAATGATGTGGAGCTTCAATTCATATGCTTATTAATGATTTATAGCTTCTTTGAAAAATGCCCAGTCAGATCGTTTGCCTCTTTTTAAATTTGATTATGTTTCTTTCTATGAATGAATTGTAGAAGTTCTTTTTATATTCTGGATACAATTCCCTTATCAGATAAATGACTTGCAAACATTTCTCCTGTTTTACAGTCTTTTCATTTTCTTGAACATTGTCTTCACTGGATGAGGTTCAAGTAATCCATTTTATTCTTTATTTCTCTTGTGCTTCTGGTGACACATCAAAGGAGGGTTTGCATAATTGAAGATCATGAGAACTTTCTCCCATATTTTCTTCTAAAAATTTCAAAGGTTTAAGTCTTACATTTTGGAATATGATCCATTTTGAGTTAATTTTTCTTTATAATGTAAGGAAAGGGCTCAATTTTATTCATTTGCATGTGGATATTCTTATTTATTTATTTATTTATTTAAGCTTTATTTAAACATATAATGTAACCCCACCACCCTCTCCCAACCCCTCTCCCCCCCACCCCCCTCAATTTGTTTTATGACATTAAGAGTCTCTTTTGGTTTGTCTCCCTCCCGATCCCATCTTGTTTCATTTTTACTTTTCCTACCACCTTAACTCCCACCCCCATTGCATCTCCACTTCCTCATATCAGGGAGATCATGTGATAGTTGTCTTTCTCCAGTTGACTTATTTCGCATGTGGATATTCTATTGTCCCACCACATTTATTAAAAAGACTCTTCCCGGGCACCAGTCAGTTTAACCAGTCAGTTAAACCAGTGCCTTCAGCTCAGGTCATGATCCCTCGATCTCAGGATCGAGTCCCACATTAGTCTTCCCTTGCTCTGTGGGGAGCCTGCTCTTCCCTCTCCTTCTGCCTGCTACTCCCCATCTTGTGCTGTCTCTGTGTCAAATAAATTAAAATCTTAAAAAAAAAAAGACTCTTCCCCATTGACTTGTCTTGGCAACTTGTGTATAATTTTCTATCATGTATTTACATAAGATTTTAGGAATATTCCTTGATTGTTTTAGATATATTCCCCAGTGTGTTTTAAACGACAAGCTACTGTCCTTTGGTAGATGTATCTTCCTACCTGCACTCAGGAATTAATTTAGGAGATTGCCCTTCCCACTACCTGCACTGAACTAAGTGTCCTGTAAAGATCGTGTGACCCCCTATGCCTTGGTCATAGTTGATTGGACTAAGGTGTATGGTTTTAGGGAGATCTCCACTTCACAAGTTCAAAACCATTGGAAAGACAGAAGCAGGAAATGGCAGATGTTGGCTTTATTATTGATAAAGTGATTGGAAAATGTGACTCTGGAACATTGGTCAAAATAGTTAAAATTCCTCTCTCACCCTTGCCCAAAGTCCAGACCTTGGGAAGGTCAGCCTGAGTAAAAGACTGGTTATATACAGCAAGAAACTCTTCCAGATCAAAGGCAGAATGTGAAATAGAAAGGACATCCATCTGGTTCATATCATTCACTTAGGAAATATAGACAAATGAATGTCGCCTCTATGGCAAGAAATAATAAGAGGGAAGGGATCAGGACTGTTAGTCTAGTGCAGTAATTTTCAAAGTTTAGCATGCATCAGAATCAACTGAAGGGACTGCTACAGTCATTTATTATTAAGGTTTTTATTTTGAAATAATCGTAGACTTACAGAAAAGTTGCAAAAATGGTTCCCATATACTCTCCATCTAGTTTTTCCTTAATCACAGTATAATTACCAATACCAGAAAACTGACACTAACACAGTAATAATAATAACTTATAGACCTTATTCAAATTTCAGCAGTTTATATGCCTTTATTCTTTTTTCCCTTCCCAGGATATAATTCACATTGGAGTTAGTTGCTATTTTGCTTAGTATTTTCCAACTCTAGGAGAATTGTTAATCTTTCCCTATTTCTCATAACCTTGACGCATCTGAAGAATACTGATCAGGTGTTTTGCAGAATATCTATCACTCTGCAAACAGAAATAATTTTCCTTCCTAACCTATCCTTCTTCTGCTTTTTTTTTTCTTATTCAACTGAACTGGCTAATATCTCAAATACAGCATTTAAAAGCAGCAGAGATAGTGGACACCCTTGATTTGATTCTGATTCTAGTGGAAATGCCTCTAATGGTTTTGCCCATTGAGTAAAACACTGACTTTAGAATGAGCTATACTTACTGTACCATTTTATGAAAAGTAGCATTTGAGTCCTATTTTCTTGGATGTTTTTATTGTGGATGAGTGTCAAATTTTGTTAAAGGAATTTTCAGCACATATAGAAATAATTACATAATTGTTCCCTGGGACATATTGTGTTATCAATGGAGTTTCTAATATTAAATCTGCATGGCATTACTGGAATATATTGCAGCCAGTAATAGCTTATTACCTTCTTGTGGTGTTGAATTCTGTTTGTTAATAATTTAACCTAGTAGTTTTGCATTAGTATCCGTAAGTGGATATTGTGATATTGGTCTTCCTTCCTTCCTTTCTTCTTTCCTTCCTCCCTCCCTTCATTTCTTTCTTCATATTGTGTCTGTCAGGTTTAGGTATTAATATTTAAGGTGCTTCATAAGAATATCTAGGGAATTTCTTCAGTTTGAATGTTCTTAAACTATATGTAGAACACTGGAACTATCTTTTTTAAAGATTTGGTAAAATTCTAATATGAACCCATCTGAACCTGGTGCTTTTTTGTAGGGTAGTTCCTTAATAAATTTCTCCATATCTTCCATGGAAGTTAGTTTGGTTGATCTTCATAATAAAATTTCTAATTCTAATGGACTCAAATTTAGCAATCTGTATTTTCCTAAGAAATTATCTGTTTTATCCACGTTTTCAGATTTACCTGTAAAGGCATCTGCAGAGTAGTATCTTATGAATTTATTTTTCAATTTCTGTGGTTGTGTCTCCATTTCATTTCATATTTTGCATATTGTGATCTCTTTTTCCTTCCAAGTTGGCTGGTGGTTTGTCTATTATGATTTTTCTAAACAGGGAATTTGATTTATTGATTAGGTTCATGTTACTGTTTGTATCTGTTTTTATCTTTTGTTTCTGCTTTTATCTTTATTTCTTCTCTTGTTAATTCTTTCAGTTAAATCTTTTTGTTTGTTTGTTTCTTGATCTGATAATTGAATTCAGTTATATTCATTCTTTTATTTTACTGATGAAAATGTTTAGTGCAATGCAGTTTACTCTGATCACTGGTTTAAATGTATTCCAAATTCTGGTATGTAACATTTTCATTTTCATTATTTTAAAAATATTCTGTAATTTTAGTTTGTATTATCCAACTGAAGAGTTATTTAATAGTTAAAAAAAATTTCTAGGTGTAAGGGCTGTTCTGTGTTTTTATTCCTAACTTCTAATTTTGCTGTACTGTAATATTTCTACTATATAAAATTACCAATTTTTTGTTAGCTAATATTTGGTTAATGCTTTGAGTGTTTCATGAGTCCTTGAGAAAAAGTTTCTCCCTGTATTATCAGATTGTAGAGATTGACATATACCCATAAATTCTACCTTGTTGATTGTGTTGCTTAAATATCCTGTCTCTTTAGTTTTTATTTGCTTGATCTGACTTGTATTGTGAATGATGTACTCAAGTCTTGTATTTTTCTAGGTTTTTATCTATGTCTGTTTGCACCTTCTATATTTTTTGCTTTATAAAGGTGGTTACTGTGTTATTTTGTGGACAATAATTAATCAATTTTATATTTTCTTTGTGACCTGTCATGTTTAGCATTAAAAAGTGCCCTTACTTATTATTTGTTTTGGCTTGAATTCTACTTTGTCTGACATCAGGATCACTACTCATCTCTTTTTCTTTCCATTTGCCTGGTGTACCTTTGTCTACCCCTCATTTTATCTGTTTATTTTTCTTGTTTTAAATTTGGTTCCTGTGTCCAGGATACACTTGGGGTTTATTTTATGAGACACATTAAAAATCTCCTTCAGTTAATATGTGTGTTGAGCTTTTCTAAAAAAATTGATATGTCTGTTTGGCATTAGTATTTTTAAATTATGTGTATTTCCCTATATTTCCATATTTTTTTTGCCTCTGTGATATTTGTGTCCTTTGTCCTATGATTTAAAAAGTTGGTATTTAGGGGTGCCTATGTGGCTTAGTCGGTGAAATGTCTGATTCTTGATCTCAGCTCAAGTCATGAGTTCAGGGCTGTGAGATGGAGCCCCACAGTGGCCTCTGTGCTCAGTGTGGAGTCTGCTTGAAACTCTCTTTCCCTCTGCCTCTGTCCCTCCCCCTGCTCCTACTCTCTCTTTCTCTCTCAAATAAATAAATTGAGCCTCCTTTGCAGACATTTGTCAACATCTGGAGACATTTTTGAATATGGGAGTGGGCAGAGGATGGTGTTGCTTCTGGCATCTAGTGAATAGGGGCTGGAGATGCTGCTAAATATCCTACAGCTTACAGGAGAGTTCCCCCCCAAAACAGTTATGTGGCCTAAAATGTCAGTAGGCCCAAAGTTGAGAAACTCTGGCAAACAATCGGTATTTTAAAGTGCTCACCATTAGACCTCTCACTAAAGTTTTATCCTCATATCCTTGCAGCCTGTGGGTGGCTTAGTCAATAGAGTGTCTGACCCTTCATTTCGGCTCAGGTCCTGGGATGGAGCACAGAGTCGGGCTTTTCATGCAGAGGGGAGTCTGCTTGAGGATTCTCTCTCTCTGCCTCTTCCTCTGCTCCTCTCCCTGCTTGTGTGCTCTCTCTCTAAAGTAAATACATAAATCTTTAAAAAGAAAAGTCATATCCTTAACTGGTAAAGCTTATTCTTTGCAGATACTTCAAGAAGGGTATCCGCGTGCAGAATTCAAGTTGTCTTATGTTGAAAACTGTTTCATGTCCTCAAATGCCTGCTTGAGTGTATTTAGTTCCTTTCAGAATGTCATTTTGCGTTTTCTTCTGTTTCGTGGTTGGGTTTTTTTGTGGGGAGGGGGGGTATTTGTCTTCTGAAACTGACCTTTTGCAATACTGCTGTAGAGATCTGTTGATTTTCTTCTTGATTAACTTTTTTTTTTTTTTTCTTTGTGGTATTAAGTGTTTTATAAGAATCCTGGTTCAACCACAACTCTTCTGTCAGATTCTTTGGTAGAGTTTTGTTTGGAGGTAAAGGAGGGGCTGCGAGAGATGTGTGATTGTGTGTTTCCTTTTTTGGTTAGGATGTTTCTCCAACAGAGCTTATTGAGCACTCAACCAGGTGATGTGGTAGTGTTTGCCTTAGTCCACTACACACTTTCATCAGGCTTTTCCTTCCTCATTTAAATGACCTCCCTCCCCTCCCGTTTATGTAACCTTTCTCTTTGAAAGATTATAAGCGCATCATCGATTTTGGAGACCACTGGTAAGCTTTTTCAGATGACAATTCTAGCTTATATCATTTCTTAGTTCTTGGATTCCTTTGCACCCGTTTTTTTAGACTGGACATTGGATATTTTTATTTTTATTTTTTAAGATTTTATTTATTTATTTGAGAGAAAGAGAGAGCATGGGTAGGGGGCAGAGGCAGGGAGAGAGGGAGAAGTGGACTCCCCGCTGAGCAGTGAGCCTGATGTGGGGCTTGATCCCAGGACCCTGAGATCATGACCTGAGACAAGGCAGAGGCTAAACTGACTGAGCCACCCAGGTGCCCCAGATACTTTTTAATAGACTGTTTCACTCTTTATTCTTTTTTAAAAATCATTTTTAGTTTCATTCTGTTTATTAATTTCTCTTGGTTTCCCAACCAGAAACTCAGACTGTGAAGACAATACACATAAGGCCTCAGAATTTTTTATCTTGGTAATGCATAGCATGGTGCCAGGAATATAGTAGGCATTCACTAAACATGTAGTGCTTGGTAAGTAATGGAAGCCTAATTTTAGTGAAGAAAGGAGAAAATCCTGTGCAGCAAAGCAAAGTCATCAAGTCAATGTGACTCCCCCTCCAGCTGTGTTTGACACAGGTCCCAGAGAAGCCAAACAGGGGAAGACACGTTCGGGACAAGCTGTGGGACGACAAGCTAATGAACAGCGGGAGGAATAGAATTTGTCAGCAATGCTCTGTTCGCACCACTTTCTAGTGCAATCTCTACTGGAAGACAGAAAGATGAGAGAGAGACTTGCTCTTTGGCCCAAAGATAAGCCAATGGGTTCAGCTTGCCCAGTTCCCTGGTTTGGCATAGCCTGCCTGATCCTAACCTTAATATGTATGGGCAGTATACCTTGTCTGAGCATCTGCAAAATGACGGGTATTAATATTGGTCTGGTAGATGGCTGGCGGGATTGAATGAGAGGAAGGTGGCAGAACGGGGCGGGGGGGTGGTGTTGACTGCCTGACTCTGCATCTGTGACTTTGGGTCAGTTGCTTAACCTCTCCTGCTTTATGGCTTCATTTGTTACACAGGGGCATTCATATTATTTGCCTCAGAGGGCTTTTGTGAGATCTAAATGGACTGAAACAAGGAGAGCCACTTAGGACAATGCATAAGAAGACCTCGGATAAGTTTTATTTTTGACTGTGATGGTCAATCTAAAGCACAGTGTCTGACACATGGTAGGAACTCATTGAGTGCAGCTATCATTAACTCAATATTTAGTAACATTTACTAAGATTGTTGTCCGTGACAACAAATCTTTAAAAAAAAATGTTTATTTGCTTATTTTAGGGAGAGAAAGAGAGAGAGAGAGAGAGAGAGGGGAAGGGGCAGAGGGAGAAGGACAGAATCTCAATCAGACTCCATGCTGAGTATGGAGCTGGAAGAGGGGCTCAATCCCAGGACACTGAGATCATGACCTGAGCTGAAACCAAGAGCTGGACACTTACTGACTATCCCACCCAGGCACCCCACTGACAACAATTCTTTAGGGAGCAAACATTCTCCTTCTCTGAAACACTGGAAAGGACAGAGGAGATGGTGTTTCTAATTGCCACAGAGCCTTTAACCATGACACTGTTAATTACTCCATTCTCTTGGCCTCTGTTTACTTCAGCTATAAAATGAAGTGTTTAGGAGTTGGTCTCAAGCTTGCTTGCAAAGCTGAGAACTTCCATCCTTTAAACAGGGGGAACCTGGGTGGCTCAGTTGGTTAAACAACTGCCTTTGGCTCAGGTCATGATTCCTGGGTCCTGGGATCGAGCCCCACATCGGACTCCCTGCTTGGTAGGGAGCCTGCAGAATAGGCCTGGCTTAGCTCAGGGCTAGATCAGTAATTCTCAAAATGCTGTCTTCAAACCAAAAACAACAGCATCACCTAGGAACCTGTTAGAGAGCAAATTATGGGGCTCCACTTCCAACCTCCTGAATCAGAAACACAGGGGATAGGACCCAAAACCTGTAGTTTAGTAAGCCCCCCAGGTGATTCTGATGCTCACTAAATTTTGTGGAACCTTGAACTGGAATACCAGGGAAAACGTAAAGAAAAATATGTCCTTGGTGGTTAAGGAGACTCTAAGGAGAAGCAGTGATTCTCAACCCAGTCCATACACTAGAATCACCTAGGAAAAAGAACCAAACACCAAAATTTGGCTCCAGCTCTAAAAATTCTGATTTGTTTGGTGGAGATGAGCCCCAGGAATCAGCGTCTTTAAGAACACCCCAGGTGATTTCTACTGAGGCTCACTGCTTGTTAAACAATCTCATTATGCAAATGAATAAAGAGGTGCTCGGAGAAATTAGATTGATCACCAAAGTCATAGAACAAATTTGTACTCCAATTCAGGTGACCTAATTCTTCAGCCAATCCTAAATCATGTTTACTTTGTTGTTTTATTAAGTTCTAAAATCTCCCTCTTTTGGAAAAAACACAGAGTCAAATATTCCAAGTATTTAGTTATCTAATATGTTTGCCCAAAGAATGTCCAAATATTTCCATATTAGGGGGTTATTGATGTTTTATTTTTCATTTAATCAGTGGTTGCCCAAATATCTCCTTATACACATGCACACACACACACACACACACACCCCACCCAGAGTTCCAGTTTCCTACATAAACATGTGTATCTTTTAGTTCATATAGGATATCAAATGTTCTCTTGTAAGTTAACATTTAACAGACTTATAACAATGGAAAGTTGAAAATATCAATCTCCATATTGGCAAATTTCTTCATTAAAAAAAGATTTTATTTATTTATTTGTAAGAGAGAGAACACACAAGCAGGGTAAGTGGCAGGCAGAGGAAGAAGCAGGCTCCTTGCTCAGCAGGAGCTGATGCAGGACTTGATTCTAGGACCCTCGGATCATGATCTGAGCCAAAGGCAAATGTTTAACTGACTGAGCCACCCAGGTGTCCCTCTATACTGGCAAATTTCTAAGAAGAGTGTTTTATAGGGAAATAGGAGAGAACCTATGATCAGTGATTCCTGGACCAGACACATTAATTATTGATGGCTTTTGGAGTTACTACTTAACCAGGATAATTTTAGAAAGTGACTTAATAGCTCCGAATGTACTTTGCTCTTAAAGGAACTAGAGGAAGGCGATTTTTTATACTGTGGGGTTGTTAAACTAGGATAGCCAGTGCTTTACGGAAATTTACTAAGTGAAATATGGCAAGATATAGCAATACAGCAACCTAGGCTGTGCCTTTCAAACTATGTTTATTCCCCAGAGGTGTTTATAGATTCTGCACATGATTTAAACCTCCTTTTTATACTTTATTTTAAGCTGTTTTAAAAGTTGAATTAAAAAGAAAATAGGCACATTCAAATGTGTTATATGACATTTAACACACTGAAGATGACCAATGAAATTAGCCTTATTTATTGATCAGCTTTACAAGTATGTGTCATAAAGTTGAATTCAGTTAATATCTGCAAGTGTAAAGTATACTAATAAATATGCTTTTACTGGTTTTATTTATTGAGAGTTTGTGTGCATTTCATTAACTACACATGACTCTACATTTACAAATTTTAGAAATCACTGTACTAGAAAAAGATAAATAGAATTGCTTAAGAAAAATCAAAGCTGCTGGCTAACATCTAGATAAAATAGCCAACTGGAAAGAAAATATTTTTAGGTGTCTGAGGCACACCAACCACTACTGATTTATTTGGATGGGTTACTGGATTAACTTTACGTGTATGTATGTGTGTGTCTATGTGTATGTATTATGGGTTTTACAAAATGTATCCAGGATATCTATTAGAATTAAATTCCATAGATCATGTTCTCTTTTCCATTTTACAGGTTCCTGCATTGGTGGTATTTCTCTGCCTCCTGCCCTCAGAGTGCTTTATAAATAAAGGACTCCTTAGACTTGATCAGAAAAGAAAAAGATAATCTCTACCCCCTGCAAGAAAGTAAGAAAGAGAGAAAAGAAAGAGATCCCTTTACAAAGTTTCTTCCTTCTCCAGGGATAATCTATATTCAAAGACTGGAAGTAGAAATATGATCAGGAATAGTAAATCCATAATGGCAAAGTTATGAATATTTAAGAAGTTTTTCTACTCTCCTATTCATTGTATTGCAAATTTCAACACCTATGATCTCCCACAGACTACAAAGAGCAATAGCCATTGCCGACATGAACCAAGATTTGGTTTAAGAGGACCAAGTCCTGTGTCAGAGGTAAATTAACCATAACTGCTTCTCACTTCTTGTATTTGCCACTGGCTCAGCCAGGGCCATATTTTAAGGTCTATAATTTCATCTTCTTTTAGTCAACCTCTGGGTTTCTATAATTGTGCCAACAATAAAGGGGTTGCTAAAGGCAAGTGGCCTCTAATAGAAAAGCCCTGTTCAGTGTCCCTTTTTAGCCCTGAAGGATAATGGACAAGAGAAATTCACCCAAAGAATAAAAGTGAGGTTGGCCAGATTTCAACAAGAAATCTGTGCTTTTCCTAGAAAGGAGAACATGGTACTGGATATTGCTCTCTATGTTCTACTTTTCACCATGGGAGTTTTAAATGTTATGATCTTTTTGTATATCTTGTAAATTGGAAGTATTGAAGATGGTTGCAATTTTAGCTCAAAGATTAAAAAATTTTGATGAATGTATAGAGGATATGATTAAAATTGAAAATGAGATGCAGGGGTGCCTGGGTGGCTCAGGCCAACTCTTGGTTTTGGCTCAGGTCATGATCTCGGGGTCCTGCGATGGAGCCCCACATCAGGCTTCATGCTCAGCAGGGAGTCTTCTTCTACTCCTCCCTCTGCTCTGTCTCTCTCAAATAAATAAATAAAATCCTTAAAAAATAAAAGAAAATGAGATGTAGAAAGTGGATATGGTTTTGGATTTTCTCTAGTGGAAAAGGTTAATATGGCTGTATATAAAGCATTGTATTATGATAAGCAAGGACATTTTTCAAATTGTATGTATAGGAAAGGGTGTGTGTACATACATGTACACATACACGCAGTATGTGTACACACACACACACACATATATTGAAAAGATACACAATGTATTAAGTACAAATTGGAGTGGTTACCTGACTTCCAACACAACCCCAGTGGCTGTTTCTTTGCTTCCTCTCCCTTCTTCAGATAGAACCCTAATTCTCTGGCCATTAATTGATTTAACAATGAGTACATGGATGAAACCAACCCACTAGGTTCCCAATTCCATTATTTTTCAGGTGAGAACCAGTGAGAAAGAGACATTTTGGCCCTTGGTCAGAGAGTTATGAAAATGTCAGTTCAAGGCTGTCATTTTTATTATTTATATTCCTACTGAGGACATTCACACTTGTTTTCCCCTTGTAATTCTCTTCCCTTGATTTTTCCATGACTGGCTATGCTATTCATTTACTTCTCGGTTCAAATATCATCTCTATAGAGAAGGCTTTTAAAATTTATTTTTATTTATACAAATTTAAATTTATTTTTATTTATACAAATATAAGTTTATTTTTATTTATATGAATATTTGTTAGTCTATTTATACAAATCTCAAGTTTTCTGTCTCACTGCCCAATCCCACTTCTGTACCACTTCATTTACTTTATGTAATCCTATCTCATTTTCTTTATTTTTTTATCATTACTTCAAAATATGGACTTGTGTCACTCTCAGCTTCTGTCCTCTCTTTGTATGTCCGTGCCCTCAGACTTTGAGCTGTGATGATACCACTCTCACGGGCCAACAAATATGACTCCATCTCTAGTTACTATTTCAGTTTCAGCTCCATCTTCTACTGCCATAACTTCATAGTTTAAATTCCTAAGATATATATATATATATTTTCCTTTCTTCCCCCCCTGAAGCCATGTCAGATGGAAGCAATCAGTTTAAGTGTAATATAATCTAGGGTCAGGTGCAGACTCCTACGTTATGGAGGATAATCCTTTCATCTTGCTTCATTTCCTCAAGTGGCTATTTTGCACCAGAAAAGTGCCTTCAATGTGTGGTTCTTAAACAGCATTTAAGATAAACTAGACATTTGTAAAAAATATACATTCGCAGGCCCCACCCCAGGCCTATTGAACCAGAAACTCTAGAAGTGCTTTAGTAATCCATATTTCAATCCATGTTTTTATAAATTGTCTAGGACTTCCAGGTAGCTGGAAGAAGTGGTGGCTGCCTTCCTTTACCATCTCCTAATATTTCCTCCAGAAAACAATACAGAATAATAAAAAGGGAAAGATAAGCTGACACCAAAACAATGGCCTTGGCATAACTTAAAAACAGAGGATGCCCAAACTTCAAAATAACTGTAAAGAAAAATGACCAAATTTTAGTGAGCTATTTCTCAGATTCGCACCCCAACTCTCCTCCACAGCATGGTTTTTGGCATGCAAAGAGATTTAAGAAAAACTGCAGGGAAGACAGAAGATGGAAGACTGTGAAGGAAGCAGGGGTCAATCTCAACACACCACTGAAGAGACTGAGCCTGTCTTAGGTCTAAAATTGCTAAAAAAAGAAGAAGAAGAAGAAGGAGAAGACAAAGGAGAAGAAGAGGAAGTAGTATACAAGTAGATCGGAACACAGACTACAGGGAAAGGACTTAAAAGTATGTAAAGTTTGAAGGCTCAATCTTCAAATATTTAGATTCTGGGAGAGAGAATAAATGGAAGACTCAATAAAACTTGGAGAAAAAAGGAAGAAAAAAATCACCTCTTGATAATAGGAAAAGAAGCAAAGAGGAAAAATGTGGAGTCCTGAAATTCAAAAGGTAACCACAAAGAACAAGAAAATAAATAACCCAATTATTAAGACTTTATTTTAAGATACCTTAAGAGACCTTAAGAGACACTTCACCAAAGAAGATATATACATGGCAAATAAGCATATGAAATGATGCTCCACATCATATGTTATGAGTGAAATTAAAATTAAAACAACAATGAGATACTACTTTGCACCTATGGGTCAAAATTTGGAATGCTGACAACACTAAATGTTGGTGAGGATGTGGAGCAACAGGAACTCTCATTCACTGCTGGTTGGAATGCAAAATGGAGCAGACACTTTGGAGGACAATTTGGTTGTTTCTTACAAAACTAAACATGTTCTTAACATACAGTCTAGCAGCTTCTCTCTGTGGTAATAACCCAAAGTGGGTGAAAATTTATGTCTACACAAAAACCTACACACACAATGTTTATGACAGCTTTATCCATAATTGCCCAAACCTGGAAGCAACAAAGATGTCCTTCAGTAGGTGTATGGATAAACAAGGTTTGGCACATCTGGACAATGGGATGTTATTCTGCACTAAAAAGAAATGAACTATCAAGGCATGAAGAGACATGGAGGAATCTTAAATACATATTACTAAATGAAAGAAACTAAAAAGGCAATATACTGTATAATTCTAACAATGTGACATTCCGAAGAAGGCAAAACTATGGAGAGAGTAAAATCAGTGGAACACAAAGGATTTCAGGTAATGAAAATATTCTGTATGATGTTACAATGATGGATTTGCAATAATACACTTGTCCAAATCCATAGACTGTACAATACCAAGAATGAAACCTAACATAAACCATGATATTCAGGTGATTATAATGTGTCAATGTAGATTCATCCTTAGTAAAAACAAACAAACAAAACAAAACAAATACACGAACAACAACAAAAAACACACAAGAAAGAAAAACAAGTACTTTTCTGGTGAGTGATGTTGGCAATGGAGGAGGCTATGCAGGTATGGGGTCAAAAGGTATATGAGAAATCTTTATATCTCCCTCTTAGTTTTATTGTAAACCTAAAACTTCTCTAAAAAATAAAGCCTTAAAAAAAAAGCATATGTGCACATACACACACACATACACACACATATCTCTTACAATCCCTCTATTACCTCCAAACAAAGGTCCACTAAAGTATCTTTCAGAAGAGGACTTGTTAAACTAGGACTCTTGTTAAACACAGAATACCACGAAAAAAAAAAAATCACTTTGTTTAGACACTGAATAGGCTTTGTTGAAGGAAGATATAAGGAAAAAAAAAAAAAACAACAAAATAGGGTATGGCCCCATACCTTACTGCTATTCTGTGTAGAGTCGCACTTGATGTTTTCACAACAAAAGCTTAGGAGGGATCCCACAAGCAGGAGAAAAACACTGAACTTTGTCAGTTGCTGCCCGATGAGAGACCATTCTTTATGAGACTCTCACATTTCTGCACATTGACCAACCTTTGTTCAAATTATCTTTTAAAAGATGTTTATATAGTGAACTTCCTTAGAAGATAGAGATGATGTCTTCCTCTGGAGCAAAATGCAGGTTTATTAAGGCCGTGGAAGGTAAAGAGAGTGTTTCCCTCCAGAACAAGGGTAAACATTTGTATGTCCATTATAGAGGATCAGGTTCCCAAAGCTCTGGGTTTCTCTCATGGAGTGCAATCCACTGCTTGTGAAGATGTCATATGTCATGTATTACCATGTAGGAATAAGGTGTAGGTAACGAGAAATACTGCTATTACTCTTAGTGCTGTTGTTGTGAGTAAGAATCTGCCCTTTGTCTCTGATTTACTGGTTTCATTTCTTCTGCTAGCATCCACCAAAATGCAGCAGGTTAACTTGTTAGCTAGTAAGTAAGGTAATATTTCAGACATTTAACAGTTGTGGAGACATGCATCTATGCAATCGTGACATTTAAGACCGCTATGGTCAGAATCTAAGCAATTTGTTAGAACTTTGGCTGGTTCTCTTGATAGGAAAGAACATGTAATGCTTGTGAAGGAAAGAAGGTAACAGCAAGATCATCTTATGGCTCAGTTCTTCCTGCATGCAGCCTTTTATGCAAACATTAGATCTATTTGAAGATGACTATAAAAAGTCTCAGAGTTCTTTGCAGCAAGGCTTGGCAGCTATAAGGGTGTTCAGCAACTTGGGGAGATTTCCCTGAGGGAGACAAAATCCTGTGGAAAACCACAGATAAGTCAGTGAATAATACTTTGGCTCCTGCCACAAAAAGGTTTCAATGTTGATGAAGGTGATCCACTGGAGAATGAGAAACTGTCTCAAAGGAATTGAAATACATCCTGGTGATCAGTTCCATTGTCCTAGATACACTCTTATTCCTTGTATTGAAATCAGGCAGGAATTTACAAGATGTCACCATGACAATGAAGAAGCGAATGCTTGGGATTAAGATGGACTCCTTAAAAAAAAGGTGTTACTGTGGCATAAGAATAGGCATATAAATCAATGGAATAAAATAATCTAGAAATAAACCCTTACATTCATGGTCAATTGATTTTCAATGTGGATAACAAGACAATTGAATTTTAAAAAGTGCTGGGACAACTGGTGTACATGTATAAAAGGATGGATTTGGACCCTTAAATAGAAACAAAAATAATTCAAAATGGATCATAAACCTAAATGTACAAGCTAGAACTTTGAAACTCTTAGATGAAATTATAGTAGTAAATCTTCATGACCTCGGATTAGGAAAAGATTTCTTTGATAAGACATCACAAGAAAAAGGAAAAAAAGATTAATTGAATTTCATCAAAATTAAAATCTTTTGTCCTTCAAAGGACATCTTCAAGAAAATAAGGAAGCCCACAGAATTGGACAAAATACTTGTAAATCATATATCAATGAAGGATTTGGATCTAGACCATATAGAAAATGTCTATGGCTCAATAATTAAAACTATAAGTACCCAATTAAAAATGAGCAAAGGACATAAGTGGACATTTCTTCAAAGAAGATACATAAGCATAAAGAAACACATACAATGATGCTCAAAATCATTAATCACTTAAAAAATGCAAATCAAAACCACAATGAGATGGGATATCACTCACATTAGGATGGCTATAATCAAAAAGACAGATAACAAGGACTGGTAAAGAGGTAGAGAAATTAGAATCCTTATAAGTCATTGGTGGGGTGGTAAAACCATTGATTGGGTAAATAGTTTGGCACCTCCTTCATGAGTTAAACATTATGGTTCCATGTGACTCAACACTTCCACACCTAGCCATAAACTCAATAACATTGAAAATATATGTCTACACAAAAACTAGTTCATGAATGTTAATAGCGACCTTATTCATAATAGCTAAAAAGTAGAAAAAACCCTCAAATGTCCAACAACTAATGAATGGATAAATAAGACATGGTATTCATATGATGAAACATTTGGTCATAAAAAGGAATGAAGTACTGACATGTCATATAACACAGCTAAATCTTGATAGGGGATAGAAGGAATGGGGAATTGCTAATGAGTACACGGTCTCCCTTTGGGATGATGGAAATATTTTGGAATTAGGTAGCAGTGATAGATGCACAATATTGTGAATATACTAAAAACCACTGAATTGTAGTATACTTTTTAAAATGGTGAATTTTATGTTGTGTGAATTATACCTCAATACTTAAATACTGCCAAAAAATGGCTGAAACTTGAAACCATTATGGTAAATGAAAGAACTCAAACACAGAAGGCCACATATTATATTATTCTGTTTACAGGTTTCCCTTGTATTCTGAAAGTTTGTTTTGTGCCACATCACTTTTGTAAAAGACCTATCTTAGATTCAGTTTTTGCTAACTGAAAGAAATCTGAAGAGGATTTTTGCTTTCATGAAATGGCAATTGCTTCTTTGCTTTAGGCCATTTTGGCTTATGGAGGTTTCATAGGAACATTCTACTTTTGGATAGCAGATGAAGCCTGCATAGGAAATGTCCAGAATAGGCAAATCCATAAAGACAGAAAGTAGATTAGTGGTTGCCAGGTGCTAGGAGTGGGGGTGGTATGGTGGTAAATGGGTAGCGACTGCTAATGTGTCTGAGGATTCTTTTGGAGGTGAAGAAAATGTTTTAAAATTGAATGTGGTGATGGTTGCACAACTCTATGAAATATATGAAAAATCACTGAGTTGCATACTTTATAAAGGTAAACTTTATGGCATGTGAATTATACATCAATAAAACTGTCATAAAAAGAACAAAAATTATATCTGCTTAAGAAGTAGAAAGTGATGCAGTACCCATAAATAAGGAAATTGTTTAATAAATCTTTATATCTTATTATCTATAAAAAAAAGGTGCTACTATGCAAGTCAAGCCCAAGTTCACAAAAAATGTAAACCTTGAAGTCCTACGTGGAAGATAATGCTCCAATGGCTGCTGAGTTAAAGGGTTCCCAAAGTGGAAATAGATGGACTTTGAGTGGATAAAAAATACTGGAATTTCATTTTGTTGAGTCACAAGCTGCCACCATATTACTCAAAACTGAAAGCAAACATACCTTGTTATTAGTGTCACCTAGACTTTTCTCCACTATTCCAAACCCAGCTGCTTTAAGGAGAAGATGATTAGAAATAAGACTGAGGTCTCTCTGTCCTCAATGACTACCAAAGGTCAGATATACCAGTCCCTATTAGTCTGAGTATGGTAGGGAACTTCTGGGTGACTTCAACTCCTATGTTTCTATTGATACAGGCATCCCAAGTCACCGTTCTACCCAATCTTGTGAAGGGACACAAGTCCCTGAATTCAACTCAGGGGTTTTGGGAAAGATTAGCGAAAAAGGAAAGCTAACATGACTTTGTGGGTGGGGCTTTGAGACAGTTCAGTGTAGTGATGTTTCTACATCAGTGAATGCATTGGAAGAACTGATGTGTTACATGGTTTTACTTCTCAGTCCCATAAATGGCAGAGAGGATTAGTCTGATTAGGAATTTTTGTATTTGGAGAGAGACTCATAACTTTGAAGTCCCTTAACTCTAAAGACTACTTTGAATTACAAGTCTCTATGACTTACAAATTTACCAATGGGAGCTTCCAGCAATGGGACCCAGCCTCTACCTGGAAGCATTTTGGATTCGTTGCCTCCCCTTTGAAAAGCTGCTATTAGCTTACTATTGGACTTTTTTTTTTTTAAGATTTTACTTATTTATTTGACACAGAGAGAGATCACAAGTAGACAGAGAGGCAGGCAGAGAGAGAGGAGGAAGCAGGCTCCTTGCTGAGCAGAGAGCCCGATGCGAGGCTCGATTTCAGGACGCTGAGATCATGAGCTGAGCCAAAAGGCAGAGGTATAACCCACTAAGCCACCCAGGTGCCCCTTACTATTAGACTTTTGTCAAAACCAAACCTTAACTCATAGAGAATTTGATACTCTACTGCCTGATACTTCTATTTTGGAGTGGATCAATTCATACTTACTGACTGATAAGGTGGGAGGGGTCCAACGAGATTGCTTTTCAACTGGAAATGGCATACTTAAGAATATAGAGGGTCTGGCTCCACCAGTATCTCAGTTTTCATGCAAAAGCGACAGCCATTCCATTTGGGGGAAATTTCACTCCCAACTCCACTGCCCGTAGGAAAGTCATTGGCTCAATGGGACTCTTGATTTCCAGGGGTTCTCCTAAATGACTGGGGCTGGTTAACAAATGGCTTGGCTAAGGTGGTGTCCACTGTGCTGCTGTACCAGCTGCGTAACAGTGAAAATGGATGTGATTGTTCACTCTAAACTCTTCACTCCAGTGGACAGGACACAGGGTGTTCTCACAGCTTTGGCCAATACCTGTCTTTATGAACTTGTCATATTTTTACTGATTCTTGAGCTATTGCTGGTGGTCTGGCTGTTTGGTCTGCCACTTGGAAAACCAGAAGCAGACAGATTAAAGACACCCTTAGGGGTAAATTAAAAGCACCCTTTGGAGCAGATTAAAGGCACTTTTGGGATTGCCGATTGAACCATCTGTGTCACTCACAAGGATGCTCGCGGGAAGGGCCTGTTCTCTGATAAGACCAACTGTAATCAAGCTGCTTATGAAGCCTGAACTGCACAAATCACCAAATGTGCCTGAGTCTACCATCATACCATACACATAAACAATCCTACCATTGTAGACTGGGTGAGAAAGACTTTATGTTGCTGATTCAGGTGAGTGTGTGGCTGTCAGTCCATTCAGCTGATCTAATTCACACCCATGTGGACTTTGAAACTAATTGCACCATGTTTTCAGCTTTTCAGATAATTTTCAGAATAAAAATGTGATGCTATAGTGTACATTTTGTTGCAACAACCACTCAACAAAGATTAATAAGAAAGATATTTGATGGACAGTGTACATTCCTTGTCATACATCATTATCTGCTATTATTGAGCTTGGAATAGCCTCCTTTAAACTTGACTCAAAAAGATTTCTGACTCTACCTCCTTTAGTTGCTCTATACTCTAGTAAGGCAGTTTGATCCCTCATGAGTTCTCCCTAGAGATCTCCCTAGAGATCATTTTCTCTCAGCTACCTTATGGGTAAATGATCAGTATGCATAAAATAGGAAATAATATAGGCATATTTTGAAAATTTGGGATTCTTCCCTGACTATTCTTGGGAATGATGCTTTTTTCTTTCCCCAATGAAAATCCCAGGTCAACCTAGTTGGCATACCTTCTGAATGACTGCATGACCAAGAGGGAACCTAGGAGACTGAGATTTAGTTCTGGTTTGGCTTTTGGATTCTTTTGTTTGGTTGACAGGGTCCTAGAGCCTAAAGGTAATAAACACTTGGCTGAGTACATTGCTTGCAGAATTCCCACATGGAGGCCCTCTGGGCCAAAATCTGGAGATATAATGGGTTTATGTAAGATTTGTAAACATTTACTTTTCCCACTTGCACTTGGCCCTTCTGAACAAAAGTTCTGAGTGCATGTGGGGAACAGGTCACGTTATTATGGCAGTGGGATGAGAACAACAATCTTGGTACCTGGGAGGGAACAACATAGACCCTGAGAGATATTGGAGGGGGGAACAAATATTAATGATCTCCGTCTTTCAGAGTTGTCTCTGGAACTTTCTTCACAAAGGAAAACATTTGTTGCTGTGTTCCCAAACTATTGCAAATGCCTTAAATTTAATTGAGTGCTGGGTCTGCCATTCCAGATGAGATAGTCCTGACCACAATTTGATCACATTTTCTCTTAAACTTTCTGACAAGTCTACCAGGGGACCCATAACAGTAGAGGATGTCCGCAGTTTCTACCTGTCATCACTTTCTGATGTCTTCTCCACTGTTTTCAGTCATTCATTGTGGTGTGGATAAACATGACAGACTGAAAGGCTGACTTTTGGGTGTCTCTCCAAAAATACTTATTTAAAGTAAACTGGAAAACCCAAGATCTGCCATCTGAATGGGAGGCTATCCTGGAGGTATTGTCAACCTTTGCCATCAGACTGATGTAGACTCCACTTGGCAGGCCCTAATAACTGTGAACTCTTTTATGTGGTACTATTTGTGCCTTCAAGACTGTAATTTTTTGTAAGGAAGTCAGACATTCAATAACTTGACTTTCTCCAAAAATATGGTGACTGGCACCTTATATGTGATCATGAGCAACCTTAGAGTATTTAAGGAAACACCAAAAATAGATCATGTAGCTTTTAGATCTGTCTAAAGTAAAAACCCTTAGATATCAGAAGGATATTCTTGGAGGGATAACTGGATCATTATTTATGCTCACCTTGTAGACAGTTATCTTTATAATGGATAGTTACCCATATGATAGGTGTCATTTAATTAGGGGAAAAAAGTGGTAAGAAATTTGTCTCAGTGACACAAACTTTGCCCTAGAAAGCATTCAGTTTAGCTCCAATTCACTGGTAAGAACAGTTATGGATTATGAGATTATTCTAGGCTTCCTTCTTATGGGTCAAGGCACAGAGTCTGGGAACATGCCAAATACATCCTGCTGTACAAGAATTAATGTCTCAGGTCAAGTGGAAAAGTCAACACAGAAACTTAAAGAGAAAGTCATTTGACTTTCTAAAGTAAACCCTGATGGTCCATGTGTTTTTGTTCAGCTGGCTGGATCTAGGATCCTGGGAGGTATGGTTGAGTTTGTGACTTCAGGCTGGCCTCATCCTGCTGCTTGGAGTCTTGCTCTTAGTAACCTTTATTGAATACCTTATGAGACAAACTGAATGGATTTGGTCAGATTATTCAGAGTAGGCAGTGGAGTGAGAAACTCATGGGAAAATTCTCTAGAAACAGGGATGACATAGGAATGAGAGGTAGATGTTGGTAAGATAATTCTCTAGGAGTCTCTTGAATTTCTGTGTATCTTGGGAAGCAAGACATTGACTGGCCTTCACTCTAGACTTGCATAGCAAACATCCTTGGATGGTGGAGATCATGTTTCCCTCCACAGTAATTTACTTATGGTCTTGGGAGACAGAGATAATGTTTCTACCTGGAGCAAAAAGCAGGCATGATTTTTGGCCATAATAAAAGATTCTAGTTTCCTAAGTTCAGAGTCCCTTTCTTGTAATAGCACCTACTGCATGTGATGGTTTCACTTGGATCTTTCTGTGTCACTGTCTCAGAGAGCCAGCATAAAAGCTAGCACTCTGGCACTTGATGTTGTTGTGAGTAACAAATGTCCTTTGTCTCGACATGGGAATTTTATGTTTTTTTAACTTGTTAGCTTGCAAGTAGAGTAAAATTTCACAGAGGAGTTACATGTCAGAACTAGAAATAGTGCTGGTCATACTAAAGATACTGAGATCTTGGCAGGTATCTCTCTGGCTGAGGTGGAAGGAAGAATTTTGGGGGCAACATAGAGCAAACACACAGAACAAACAGAAAGTCCATTGTCTACATTGGACTATCACCTTAGGTGACAATGTGATCACTCATGAAGATCAGTATGCCAGAAAAAGTGTGATGAAAGCAGCTTACTAAGGTACATTAACCTGTTAGTATTTTGCAAAATGGACCATGAATCAATGAAACAAATTAAATTCAAGCAATATATTGAACACACTGAACACCTACTATATAAAGCCACTATGCTTTCTGCTTTCTACAAAGTTTTACAACTGCTGCAGAGGCGAATGAGATGAGCAATAAGAGACAGTTTATAATTTGGTTGGGAAAATTTTTGTATAAAATCATAGTACAAACTTGAATAAAGAAAATTAAATATACTGTATAAATAAAGAGTTGAAAGTCAGAAAGGACTTAAAATTTTGGAGGAAGAAATTAGGTGACTTTGCTTTGTTTTAGCTTTGCTTTGTTTAGCTCATATGTGTGAGCTCCACACCCTTCTTTGGCCTACATGTTCCCAATGAAAAGTTAATGAACAATCCTTTTCCTGAAGAAGGTCAGAGCAGGGACCTGAGAAAGATTCATTAAGAATATGCTTAAACCTGTGAAGTCTTCATGGCACTAACCTGGGTTTACTCAACTTAAGTCTCAGAGTTGGGGGTCACTCATCAGTCACTGAACAGAACATTATTAGGGTTGAGGAGAGAGCATAAATAATGGATTTAAGGAATGAGGAGGTATATGAAGAAAAAATATTCTTAATCTTCTTACTGAGGGTTCTGGTTCTGTGCTTAAGTTTATAGATAGGGAGAATCCACACCTAGATTCCTACTTCTATTTCCAAGAATGCTCACAGCAGTACAAAGCCATCTTAGAGTATGCCCTTCACTGGCACACACCATGATGGCTTTTCTCCTCAAGCACCTGCACACGTGGGATGTACAAAGTAAGCCTATGATAAACTGATCTTTATTAAAGTTTATATTTTTGAATAAAGAACTTGAAGAGGTAGGTTTATTGGTAGCAAATCTTTTTTTATGGGTGAATTTAAAAATTTAATTTAATTTAAATTTTTTTCAGTGTTCCAAAATTCATTGTTTGTGCACCACATCCAGTGCTTATAGTCTTTCTCTAGCAATACACTCCTTTAGGACCACTTACAGGGTGGTGTGAGAATTAACCAGATTTAATATATGTGGAAAACACTTGGTAAACTATAAAATGGTAGGTGAATTTTAGAATTTATTTATATATTCATCTAAAGCTTTGCTTCAGAAAGAAGTTAAGGACTATTATTTATATTTCTATGAATAACTGGTCATCTATCTTTTGGCTAGAAGCCAAGCAACTCAGATATCTTCAAACATTTATTCTGACTCTACTATCTCTCCCCAGAGTTCTTGTGCTGGGAAAACTCTTTCCGTCATAGGGTAGGTTTGCCTTTGGGAAGAATAAAAGAAAAAACATACATGATATATATAGTTTATATAGCTACTTTTTCCCCTCATTATACATTTCCATCTCAGGATATTTAGAAAGGAAAGGCAGCTGGAAAAAAAATGAAAATTACCCTCTGAGAAACTGATTATTGATAATACTGTACATCATATAATTTTTCTAAAGATCATACACATTGAGAGCCTATTTTTAAGTTGTTTTCACTTAATGCTTTATGAACATTTTCTCATGTTCATAATATTCTTCAGAATCATAGTTTTTAAATTATAAATCTTGCATCATGTTCCATTTGGAGATAGTACCATTAATTTATTTAATTATTTTTTTTTAGATGATGGAAAAATTTTCATTTAATGAATTAAACATATAGCTACCACATTATCGATAAGCCATTCCACCGCTCAGATATTTATTTACCCAAGAGAAATGAAACATTTGTTCATACAAAGAGTTATATGAGTATTTTGTAATACCTCAAACTGAAAGTGACCCAAATGTCCACCCATAGGTGAATGAAAAGTAAAATGTGGTGGTACCTACATATGAGGCAACACTACTTAGCAATAAAAAAGAATGGACTAGTGGAAAAAAGACAGTCTCTTCAACAAATGGCGTTGGAAAAATTGGACAGCCACATGCAGAAGAATGAAACTGGACCATTTCCTTGCACCACACACAAAAATAAGACTCAAAATGGATGAAAGACCTCAATGTGAGAGAGGAATCCATCAAAATCCTTGAGGAGAACACAGGCAGCAACCTCTTCGACCTCAGCCACAGCAACTTCTTCCTATGAACATCGCCAAAAGCAAGGGAAGCAAGGGCAAAATGAACTATTGGGACTTCATCAAAATCAAAAACTTTTGCACAGCAAAGGGAACAGTCAACAAAACCCAAAGACAACAAACAGAATGGGAGAAGATATTTGCAAATGACATATCAGATAAAGGGCTAGTATCCAAAATCTATAAAGAACTTATCAAAGTCAACACCCAAAGAAAAAATAATCCAATGAAGAAATGGGCAGAAGACACGAACAGACATTTCTGCTAAGAAGACATCCAAATGGCCAATAGACCCATGAAAAAGTGCTCAACATCACTTGGCATCAGGGAGATACAAATCAAAACCACAATGAGATACCACCTCACACCAGTCAGAATGGCTAAAATTAACCATTCAGGAAAGGACAGGTGTTGGCGAGGATGTGGAGAAAGGGGAACCCTCCTACACTTTTGGTGGGAATGCAAGCTGGTGCAGCCACTCTGGAAAACAGTATGGAGGTGCCTCAAAGAGTTGAAAATAGAGCTACCCTATGACCCAGTAATCACACTACTGGATATTTATCCTAAAGATACAAATGTAGTGATCCAAAGGGGCACCTGCACCCCAATGTTTATAGCAGCCACCATAGCTGAACTATGGAAAGAGCCTAGATGTCCATCAACAGATGAATGAATAAGAAGATGTGCAGTATATATACAATGGAATTCTATGAAGCTATCAAAAAATTGAAATCTTTCCATTTGCAATGATGCAGATGGAACTAGAGGGTATTAACATTCCATGAAATAAGTCAATCAGAGAAAGACAGGTATCATACAATCTCTCTGATATGAGGAATTTGAGAGGCAGGGCAGGAGGTCATGGGGGGTCAGGAGGGGAAAAAATGAAACAAGATGGGACTAGGGAGGAAAACAAGCCATCAGAAACTCTTAATCTCAGGAAACAAACTGAGGGTTGCTGGGGGGAGGGGGGTGGGAGGGATGGGGTGGCTGGGTGATGGGCATTGGGGAGGGTGTCATGCTATGGTGAGTGCTGTGAATTGTGTAAGGCTGATGATTCATAGACATGCACTCCTGAAACAAATAATACATTATATGTTAATTAAAAAAAAGAATGGACTACTGGCACATACAGTGACATGGATGAATCTCAGAATAATTGTGTAGACCAAAAGAATCCAGACAAAAAATAATGTGCTTATCATTCCATTTACATATAATTTCATAGAATACAAAGTGCTCTATAGTGATAGCAGTTGCCTGAAGACAAGAGTGAGGGAGGATTAGATGAGAAAGCATAAGGGGATGGAAATGTCCAGTATCTTGATTTTTCCTGATTGTTTCATGGCAGAAACATGAACCAAAACTTATTGAGTTGTATAATTTAATTATAGATTGTTTAGCGTACATAAATAATACTTCAATAAAGTAATTTAAAAATTGCAGTTTAGTTTGAAACAATATGTTGATATATAATGACTCACTGAGTCATGAAAACATTTTTTACAAAAATCTGTTTTTTTAAAAACATATTTCTAGGCTCTCTTTTCCTGGGAAGAATGGTGTGAAATTTTAGGGCTTTGGACACATATTGTGCAACTTCCCTTGAAATAGATCTTAATATGTGGAGTCCACTAGTGGTGGAAATAGAGGTTCATTTTCTGAGAACTGGGGAGCTACTTATATCTGCACATGTTTTTATACCAGTATGAGTCAAACTCACTTTGTAGTATGTGCAGTTCATTTCTAGGTAAATTATCAGAACAGAACCCATTCCTTCTCAAATTGGACAGTGTCTGTTTCTAAGAATGAGTGTTTATGAAACAGAAGAGAAGGGATTCTTTGGCAGAACCGTTATTCACCATTGGTCAGAAACTTCTCCGAGTTATCTAGATTGCTTACTCAAACTGCTGGGTCTTATGGGTAGATCAGGGACCTGAACATATCCACGTAGCCGTGGAGATTAGGATGGGATGGGAATTCCATGTGCTCTCAGTCAGGTGAAGAGGTTGAGAAGAAGGACATAGGTGAAGGACCCAGCAGATCCCCAGGGCACATGAAATCTCACCTGGCCCTCTCCATTGCTGACTTCACTAACATCTTAATGCATGAGGACCACTGAAATACAGCACTCTGTGGCTCTTCAGCACTCTGTGGCTCTTCCTTCCTTCCTTCCTTTCTCTCTCTCTCTCTCCTTCCTTTCTTCCTTCCTTCCTTTCTTCCTTCCTTCCTGTCTTTCTTTCTCTTTCTTTCTTTCTTTCTCTCTTTTTCTTCCTTTCAGATTTTATTTATTTATTTATGAGCGATCAAGAGAGAGAGAGAGAATGACCCAGAGGGGGCTGTGGGTGAAGGGCCAAGGCAGAAGGAGAAGCAGACTCCCCATTGATCAGGCAGCCCAATGCTAGACTCCAACCCAGGACCCTGAGATCATGACCTGAGCCAAAAGCAGATGCTTAACTGACTCAGCCACCCAGGTGCCCCACAATACTTTTTCTTTATTCCTGCAGAAAATATCTGTAACAAATATCAGCCCATGTGATTTAGGGGAAGGACCGGGTTTTGGAGCTGGCTTCAAATATGTGACTTAGGACAAGTTATTCATTTCTCAGAGGCTGATTTGGGCAGTGAAATTTATCTTGCAAGATTGTTTTGAGGAAAAATGAAAAAACATATATAAAAATTTACAATGCCTAGTGCAATGTTAGATATTAGCTTTCTTCCCAATTAAAAATTAAAAATTAAAAATAAGTCTAATCTTCCCCCATAGATTGTCACTGCATCTTATATACTATCTAATCTATGGTCGGAAGAAAACATGACAACTATGAAAATGTTTTGTAAATTGTAGGATGCCATACACATCTGAGATGCCAGTTATCTTTGCTTTTAAATCCTGTAATACCCAGATCAAAGTTAGCTCCTCTTAAACAACCAAAATTCTATGGTAGTTGATTGATAAAGTAAAGAGACTGAGTACTCAGGCATTTCAACAGATGCCAGGATGCTAAACTACAGTTTATTTATTTATTTATTTATTTATTTTATATGTAGAAGAAAAGCCCAGTGCTGACTCTGTCCACTGGGTAATTACCTTGAGGATGCCAGTGTCTGCTGTTGGCAGCAGTTTCGAGTCATTGTGAAGTACCTGGAATGGAGCCAGACAATTTTACTTAAAGAAGGAGGGTTGTTGATAAAATACACTCACAAAAGCATTAATGGTCATGGTTTCTAACAAAGGAGAGATTTCAAGAAAACTAGTTTGGCAAAAAAAGCATTTTCTTACCCTTACTAACGAGGTCTATGTTGATCGTCACTGTGAATTTGGAACAGCTGACCTGCTGTTAACAAAATGCTTACATGGACTGCAAAAGCTGGAAGAAAACCAGAGAGCCTGTGTCCTAAGGGGCAACAAGCATGCCGACATGCTCTCTCCAAACCTTATGACAGCTTGGGAAATCTCTGAAGTTACCTTGTATTTCTGGAAAGTGGGAAGCCAGGAAAAAAAAAAAAAATCCTGGGAAACCATCCAAGTTTTAAAAACATCTTTTCTCTTCCTGGCTCTCCTGCTGTTATTTCAACTCTCTGCAAAGAAGGACAATCAATAGTTATTTTTAGATATTTAACACACCATGAGATTGGTAATTAACCAAGGCAATGTTTCTGAAAATAGTTTGCTTCTATATATGAAGGTAATATTTGCATGAGGATTTTCCTCCCCTATGGCAAATGTTTGTTAAGTTCATTGCAGACTTTCATCCCTGCCGGTCATGTACAGAGGTCATGAAAATCTGTCTTGCTGCAAATTGTTTCTCTACCTTGTACCTAACCCAATATAACAGAATGAGAGGGAAGGGATCAAAAAATCCGAGCAAGTGGAGTGGCTAAGAGAAGGTGTCTGGAAGCACCAGGTCATTGTCTTCTTCATTTGGAATAAAAAGGTAAGAGATGAAGTAAAACATAAAAGATTGAGAAATTCGCAGAGGAAAAAAGAGGTAATAGCTGGTAAACTGTTCTGATGGCAGGTGAAAGAAAAAGATAATGTTACAGGCCATTACATTTCAGAATAATACAAAAGAGGGAGCTCTCAAGCAAGAAAATAATGTTTACTTTAATCTAAACAAGCATGTAAGAAATAACAAAGATGATTATCCCATCTTTAATAGGTAGCAAGCTGATTCCTTGTTTCCATCTTCTTTGAAGAAACAATCTTTTAAAATAATGTATACGTGTGTGTGTGTGTGTGTGTGTGTGTATTTTTTTTCCATCAAGAGTGGGAGGTAGTCTCTCCATAGGTCAACATGTTCTCTGCCAGAGGTATGCCATTTTCTTATAATTGTAAGATCTGCTTCAGAAGTGTGACATCCAGGGGAGAGAGATGCCAGGACATTAGCACATTGTGAACATCTGACCTCTGATTTGGGGAAATGATGAAAAATTAATGGGTGCAGATGTGCTCATCCTGCGGCAGACAGATGTTCTCTTTACACACCATTTAGAATCCCGTGGTGTGTTTGACTACAGGATGATGAATACAAAAGCTGAATGATGTGAGGATCAGCAAAAGTGCTGGGAAAACTAAAGTCTATGCTAGAGGATGGTCTAAGTGTTTCTCCACCAATGGGCAATGTTATAGAGAGCATGCTGTCAGGATGGAGGTGGCTTCACCTGGGGCAGAGGTCACATTCAAATGGACTCGAATACTGCGACTCATACTCTGGTCTCAGTAGAGGATAAAGTAGGGACATACCATTCTTGATCCAAACTCAGCATGCAAAGCTCAGTGACTTACAGATGGACTCAAATCCCTGCGTCATCCAAGAGTACGATCATATCCAGGACCATCTGTAACAGAATTATCCCCTAGGCTTCATTGATCTGTGTGCTTCCCTTGACATGGCACCAACACACTCAAGTTTGCGTTGAGGAATTGATCCCTTAAAAGAGGCTTTATCATCTCACCTCACTGCTCAAAACTGTTCAGTGGGCTCTCATTGCAGGAGACATTTAAAAGTGACTTGTACTTTATCCAAATGCAGCACGCTTACTTGGCAAGGTAGACTACTCGAGATGTCTCTGAAGAGGTCTCTTTAGAAGAACCAAAGCATGGAAAATAGTAACTATGTGTAAAGTTTAAATAAAGAAAATAAACACATCTATCTGAAGAACAGAAAGCTTGCTGGTGGGATAATAGTAGTTTTTAGGTCCTCTGCAAAAACTGGAAGAACAGTATAGATGGTTACATTAAGCAATATGGGAAATTGGATCGAAGTAAAAATGTCATGACTAAAGACATTTTGAACCCAAGAATGGTATAAAAACAATACTTGGAATCCACATTCTTTAAAATAGGACAAACATACCTCTCACAGGAAAGGTTTATGAGCCAAACTGTCTACAGAGAGGCACGTGGTATGAATCAAAGACAGGAGATCCCTTCCAGAAATGAAATCTTCTGAGACTACTAAAGAACAGCGGCATAAAGCCCACATTGTAATTATTTCTTCAATTTCTTCTCAGATTACAAAATCAGACGTTTTTCCTACTCTTGCTGCTCTTCCCAGTATCTCCCAACATCCTTTTTAATTTCTACTCAGCTGTTATACTAATCTGAAATTATCTCGTGTATTTCATTAGGTCACAGCATCAAGTCTCTTCCCTTTCATAAAAATGTACAATCCACCAGAGCAGAGACCTGGCCATTTCTTTCCAGCATAAAATGCCTTGTGTGCTATCTAATAGGACCTCAATAAATATTAACAGAACAATAAAACTACACATATGGTCACTGAAGTGATGGAGGAAATGAGATGGAAGGGGATAAAGAAATAGAACCCTCTCTTTCTCTTAGTGTCTAAACAATTTACCTCAGAAAATGCTTTTTGGAATTACTTCAGTTTTTTGTTTTTGAAGTGATTGAAGGCAGAGTGGCAGCCAAGTTTCCCCTGACTGAAAACTCAGGCACTGAGTAGGCTAGTCCTTCCTCAGGTTTCTTGAAGATCATTAGGTATCTCCTGGTCTGATCCTTTTTGCTGGAAGAGTTGGCTGCCTTTCCTGAAAGTATTATTTTTTT
Organism: Taxidea taxus jeffersonii; assembly: GCA_003697995.1. Taxonomy (NCBI): domain Eukaryota; kingdom Metazoa; phylum Chordata; class Mammalia; order Carnivora; family Mustelidae; genus Taxidea; species Taxidea taxus. The sequence continues at coordinate 102,031 of ML110507.1, forward strand.
CCTCTTCTATTATGCTTGTTCGATGTGGCACTTACACTTTAATGCCTTATAGATAAAATGATTTCTGTCAGTCTGCACTTCTCATGCCTGGAGAAAGTTTTACTGCTTCATAAAATCTTGTAATGCCCCAGTGTTTAAAAAAGATCTATCACTCTATCAGTGGGTATTTATGGGCTCTGTGTACAGTTTTTTTTTTTTTTTTTTGCAATGCAAGGTTGGTTTCTTGAAGCAAAAAAAGGGACAGAGATAAATGGATCTGTGTGTGCTAATGAATGCCAAGAATTCAGCTCAATTTATGCAGAGGTGGTACTAAATGGCTAAGCAAATTGTGAAATGTCTCAGATGCAACTGCACTAAACATCACGAAGAAACTGTAATAGAAGGTTTCCCCTCCATAAGTGCTTATGGGAAGGTGACTGTTTTATTCACTGTTTTGGGCCCCAGAGTGTTGATGGTTACGCTTCCATTCTTCCTTCCTGACAGATGCTCTGAGGCCTGATGCTCCTGGAGTTTAACTTTTTGGACAGGGGACCCTGGGCATGACCTTCCTCCTGCCACCTGCTCTACTCCAATCATCTCTGTGTGCCTTATAAAATCTTTGAAGGGCACATTTTCAAGATGTAAGCTAAAGGGATTTCTGTCAGATTTCAAGCACAAGATGTAGCTCTCTAATCTTGTTGGTTTAGGACTGGCCGATTTCTGTCAAATATATGGATATGTGTGTGTGTCCACGTGTGTGCACAATCAGTCGCCTAGATGTGTGGTACCGGGGCTATGTCTCTATGTGTGTGGGTGACCCAGACTGGCCCAGTGGAAACGTGTGTCTCCCAGGGGTAGGAGTTCTAAGTTGCCTCTTCTCTCTGCAGAGCTGTTGGGTCACTGCTTATGGTGTGTGGGTGCCTACAGAGAGACCGTCTCCCCTGGTCCCAGGTGACTGCATTGAGAAGATGAAGACAGCATCGCTTGCTCTACGGCCAGGTGGAGGGAATGACCCGACTACCTGTTGCTGAGTGCTGGGCCAACCAGGCATGCAACTCCCCTGCCCAACTCTCTGCCACATTAGCCACTCGTCTCCCCATCTCTTCATCGTGGTGCACTGAACCTTGCACTCAGAAGCTGTCAGGGAGTAAATGAGCATCTCTTTCCGCACTGCTGAACAATTCTTGTGTTAGGTAGGCTCAGAACATATTTACTAAGTAGTTTATTTATGCTCTGTGGTTTGATAACAATGATGATGAATAAACACATAGTGGTAGTAACCGGAAATGGGAGCTGATGCGGGAGTACTTGGGCTTCAAAGCAGATGATGCAAACACAGAAGAGAAAGCCAGCAAGCAGGAAGCAGGCAGCGGCTCCACCGATGTGCCCTTGAAACCTGCTCCCCTGCACAAACTTTCTGCATCTCTGCAGCTGGACAATAGTGTACAGAGCAAATGAATATGGAGTGCCAACTGCTCGTCCTCCCCAGCCCCGTGGGGGTCAAAACCACAAGGCATAAAACACAAAAACCTGCCTGGGAAGAGTTTATTTTTGACCTTGAAAGATGTGGTTTTAGAAGAATGAGAGAAGGAGTGGTCTGTTGGTATGGAGGTAGTGGGAAGCCCCCTTCTTAGTCCCGCCACAAGCCATGGAAGAAGGCTCTCTTAAGTCATTGGCAAGGAGTGGGGGATATGTGAGGAAAGACAGATTCTGGTCACCACACAGCTTCCACATCCCTTGTGTTGTATGACCTTGTTCTTTCAGTCTTCAGTTCATGTGCTGGAGAAAAGAAACGTTGTGTCAGGTAGGAAAGGATAAGAAAAGGTTATCTTATGGACTTCTCAGGGTTGTTGTATCAAGCAAGATGTCGCACATGTAAGGGCTTTGGGAACTGGGTTATGCTATACCAGCCACTCATTAATCATGAGGCAGGAGGAGGGTGGGCTTGGATGATAGGCGGGAACTCGGCACAGGTGCAAGGGATGCTCACGGGAAGGGCACTGAAGAGGCAGATCTCCGTTCCATGGGCATGTGTGTGTGGGGGGGTGCCTCTTAGTCCTGTGCTCCTTGCTCACACCTCTCCTTAGCTCTCAAAGCACTGGCATGAAGTAGGGCTCCAGTGAAAGGTACCTTTCATTACTATTTTTAATATTGTTAGTATTGCAATTCTAATAAATACTGTGTAACCTCCCCAAAGCAGTATCAGACCCCCATTGAGGGTCATTCTGCAATATTACAGAACCAATGACTTTGGAATAAAAACATTAATTTACAGGCCACTATAGGACCAAGGTGACCAGGGGTGATGCAGAACCAAAAAGCAAATATGTTTATCTTTATAACAAACTGTTTGGTGCGAGAGGGCTTTCCTTTACCTCTGTGGATGTGTTCAATTCTGGTTGCTGTATGTCAAAGAAGATAGGACACAGCCAGAATGTCAATCCTAGCCTGAGGACCAGCTGTCACAGAGAGGGATCAGAAATCTGTAGTCCTGAGTGTGAACCAATAAGTGCTGAGCCTGGTGTCCTGTTACATTAGAGTCTGATTGATCTGCAGCCTGGGTCTTTCTAGGGATGGTCCTTCCCTCTGCCCTGAAGGAGTCCAGTCTACATGCCTGCTTTCCTGTCTGGGCTCCAGACTTATGTGCTGGCTCCCTTGAGGGACTGGAGCTTAGTCCAGTTCTTGGATTTGACCCCTCCCTCTTTCCCTCTCTCAGTACCTCAGCCTGCTCACAGTACCTTCAGCTTAGTTAGGGACCCAGCTTCATTCAAACAATTCTCCATGTAACACAGTGATCCTGTTCTAGAATATGACTATTCTTTTTTTTCTCCTTTCTTGAATTATTGATGAGCAAACTCTAAAAACTTTGTTGCTTAAAACCTTCAAGAGAGGGCCCCTGGGTGGTTCAGTCAGTTAAGTGTCTGCCTTCAGCTCAGGTCATGATCCCAGGGTCCTGGGAGCCAGTCCTGCATTGGGCTTTTTGCTCAGTGGGGAGTTTGCTTCTCCCTCTGCTCTTCCTCTTTCTTGCTCATTGGCTTGTGCTCTATCAAAAATAAATAAATAATATCTTAAAAAAAAAAAAAGCTTCAAGAGAATGTTCTGCCTTTTCCAATGTGTGGGTTTGATTTTTTTTTTCTGTATACCTGCATAAAAACTCATATATTAAAAATATGGCAGTAACAATGACAAAAACTCATGTATTATAATTTCCCCCCAAGCAAGACTGCTAAAATAATGATGTTTAAAACTTCTGATCCTAAAAGAGAGATAGAAAATTGGTCTGGGGGAGATCATGTGGGATCATGGGGGAATGCTTATTAATATATGCTGAAGGATAAGGAGAAAAATTAACACATAACTCCAATGTCCTCCTGGACCATTGGACTGAGTTGGGAGCTATATGATTAAAAGACAAATCTGTTTTTTTTTTTTAAAGATTTTATTTATTTATTTGACAGATCACAAGTAGGCAGAGAGGCAGGCAGAGAGAGAGGAGAAAGCAGGCGCCCTGCTGAGCAGAGAGCCCAACGTGGGGCTCCATCCCAGGACCCTGGGATCACGACCTGAGCCGAAGGCAGAGGCTTTAACCTACTGAGCCACCCAGGCGCCCCAAGAGACAAAGTCTGTTAATTGTAAAATTATTTATGAGAAAATTTGTGGGTCTCTGTTCTTAAGCCAAACTGCTTTAGGTACCAGGTGACAAAATATAGCTCGAGCAAGAAAGAAAGATGCTCTCTCTGCTGCATAGAACCTGGTCTGCTTTGACTCCCTGAAAAATGGCAGCTTTGGGGCTAACAGAGGCTATATCCCTGTGTCATGCATTGTGGCTCTCATTATATTTGCCTGAGCAGTGGTGGCAGGGAGACATCATGGATATGACGGGTAGAACCCAGAGTAGAAGAGGGCATATGTCACGTAGTGCTTATAGCCAAATGACTGGTCTTTGGGCACATGTGAAGTGACACTTTGGAAACCACTGGAAAATAAAAACCCTAATGACACTTACCAGAGGGGACAAATGTCATGCTATTATGCATTTGGAGGTTATTGGGCCAAGAGAACTTGAGCTGCACACGAGCCACTGTTATGCCACCTATCTGAAGAAGCAGGATCACTGCCGTGCAGTGACGCCTGCTGCTCATTAGGTAAGACAGATAGATTGTCACCACCCATTTTTATCTACCTGGAGCTTGCTGTGGACCTTTGTTGGGCCTGCTGAGAAGCACTTTTAAGAGATTATTCCTTGGACCATAAAGAAATTAAGTCCCTTTTCTGGGGCTCAAAAACGAGAGATTCTTGAGATGAAGAAATGTGGTGAGAGAATCTGAAATGCTTAAGAGATTATAGGCTTGGGGATGGCCACGTGCAGGGAGAGACGCGGGAGAGTCTTAATTATAGAAAGATAAGGCAAAAGGTGACAGAATAACATATCCATAAAAAAGCAAAGTGCGTAGATACAATAGACATGTTTACCAAAGCATAGGATGAAAGAATTAGGGGTCTTCATTTTAAAGTTCCAAGAAGGTGAATAGAGAAAATATTAAATGTTGCATTAGCATGTTGTTACAGGAAGTAAGAAATAATTTGCCAAACCTTTAGAGAGCTTTTAGCCATTAATATTTTTTGACAGTTTGGAAAATATATTTAAAAATCTTTGAAGTAATGAGCTAGTGCAGAAGTGTATGTCCAGGCGACATCCTTAACATCCCAGGTAGACACCATGGAAGATAAACATTTTCTCCCCACACTGATAGATCATCTTAGACATAACCTTGGTGCCTGATGCCATCATCTCAGGGATAATATTGGTAGGGTGAACCATAGGAAGAATCAGATTTGGCATTTACAGTTTAACTGTTTTCAGCACCATTTTAATAACCCCATGAACTTTTGCAATAGCAAAAGGATTAACTTTGTTATAAATCAGTAAAATTTTTTGAAACAAAGCCCCATAACTGGTTAATTCCTCCAATACCCTCCTAAATTTCCTAGAAATAGACATGTTTAGTGTATTTAAAAGATGTCTGAACTTCAATTCCATGAGCATCTATTGATCAAAGTTCACTGTTACAGTGAACTTTGCATCTCAAGAAAACCAGGCCTATGGCAGGTGCTAGGAATTTATAGCTGAATAAGAAGGGAAACTTAGAGCTTTTGACTCTAGGGAAAATGCTCAGAACTATTTTTATGCCCCCACGGAGTGAGCTTTTTGATGCTCTCTTAAGAGATCTAGAAATAAACAGTTGACATTATGGACTCTTGAGGCAATTTTATTAAATGCCCTTGCCTCCAATTCCTTGTCTACTCTTTCAGAAAGTCTTATACTATCACCTTAGGAAATCTTTACAGTCAGAAGACCTGAATTGTTATCATTGTTGCTTAAGCACGTCGGTTGAGCTGTATTTTGTATGGAATGGCATAGAATAGGGGAAGTATGAGATGCAGGCCAGGGGAGGGGATAAGAAAAACAGTTCTCTCCCAAAGAAAGAAAGGAGGAAGGAAAGAGACAAACAAGCTAAATGTTCTGTATGCTATAGAGATTCTGGGTTTCAGCAACATTTAATGAGAACAATCTTCAGAACTTTCTATGTTCTTAGAAAAAGTCAATTTAGATGCTGACCCTAAAATTGAGGATCTGTCTAAATTAGAGAAGCTATATAATGTTATGACCAAGAAATACCAACAATGTTGGTACAATTAAATTAGTATCTAATATGTTGTGACAAATATCCTATGATCTTACTTGTATCTGGACTCTCTAAGAAAAATGAAACAAACAAACAAACAAACAAAACAAAACCAGCAAGCTTAGACAAGAACAGATCAGTGGTTGCTAGAGGCAGGGGATGGGATGGGGGTTGGCAAAATGGGTGAAATGAGTCAAAAGTTACAAATATAATAAATAAAATGAGGATGAAATGTACAACATGGTGGCTATAGTTAATAATACAGTACTACATATTTGAAAGTTGCTAAGAGAGTAGATCTTAAAAGTTCTTATCACAAGAAAAAATGTATAACTAGGTATAGTGACAAATGTTATCTAGACTTATTGTGGCGATCTGTTTGAGGAGGTCAGGAGAATGTGACACTTAGTTGACTTTTGAGCTAGACCTGGGCCATTGGAGGCTCCTCACCCCCTTCCCTGTGCTCTCTTCCCTCTGTTGGGAGCCATTTTCAAGAAGCAGTGGGTAGTTGAGAACCTTTTGTTGCTATACATGACTGCATCTTTTTTAAGATTCAGGTGGGCAGGTATAGAAATATGCTTCTGTAGTGGCCTGCCTTTCTTTGATCTCTCCTTGCTCCCTATG
>ML110507.1:108720-160266 GCA_003697995.1 Taxidea taxus jeffersonii
TATGTTGTATACTAATATATATGTTAATTATGAAACTAATATAATTTTATGTCAAATTTATGTCAATAATCCCTCAATAAAAAATAAACTATCAGTATCAATAAAAATTTAGGTAAGACTGTGAATGCATTTCAGAATTTAAAATATGAAAGCAGGAAATGTATATTTACAACTGAGGCTAGCTAACATAAAAGGAAATTCTGCCAAGTTTCTAGTAAAATCAAGCTAATCCTGAATTCCACTTAAGATTCAGGCGGTCTCAGCATAATGTATATTGGAATTCAATAAATTTGAGCCAGATTTTTTATTAGATATTCTTATATGATAAATAGGAAAAATATTATTAACACAAGAGGGAAATGGTAAAATTGGGAAGTGATCAGAGATAGGACTGTTAATTAACCATTCTTAGGATCTTTGCTCTAGTTCTAACATGTAAATTATTGAGACAATAGCTTAGAAACCCCATTGTTTTCTAGGGCTGTAATAGATATAGCCAAGAGAGGAAGAAGATGAGTTTCTGCAATTAGCATTGTACAGCTTGGAAGGAAATGGGCTAGCCTTAGAGAGTATTTTCTAGATAACTGAAGGGAGGGGTGTTGTTATCTCTAGGAGTAATTCTAGAGCCTCCACCAGCCCTAAAATTCAAAGTGCACTTTCCTAAAATACAGAGCTAGTTAGTGAAAGAGCTCCTTACAAGCCGCTCTGTGCACTTTCCATTCTACCTGACTGCCTGCTCTGCCCCAAGTCCCCCAGTCTGGAGGTACAAGACTTACCTATCTATACATGCCGAATATTATTTCTGAAGAACTAGCTTAAAATCCAGTTATAACTAGCTGAAAACTCAATTTTTAGCTACGTGTCAGTAAAAGGAAATTTTGACTGTCACACATGTACCCCATTTTATCTATTTCAGAAGGGTGAAGATGGATTCTGTGCAAACCAAGAGAGTTTGGGGTGTCTTGCTTTGTTGTAAAGTCAGAATCTCTCTTTCCTTCTTCTGGGACCACTTCAGAGGAAGAGTGGTGATGGCCAGGGCAGATGTGTAAATGCCTAGGGTTTTGATTTGGGTCCATTTCCATAGGTTTGAACTTCAGACTTGGTGCTAATATGTGAGGGCCCCTGAACGATTTGTTTAAGGTACCAGAGTCTCAGCTTGCATATCTCTGAATGAGGTTCATAGCATCAATATAATAGTAATAATGTGAAGATTAAATGAAGCGGCCTATGGGATATACTTGGGATATACTACGGGATATACTTGGATAAATGATAGACTCATTGAATAAAACATTCAATAAATGATAGCTCCTATATTGTCTAATGTGAAACAAATATTAATTGTCTGGAGACTTTTCCTTTTTTAAACAAATGGCTGAGTTCCTTTTTGTTTTGGGCAAGGTTTATCATAGGGCAAAAACAATTTTAACACAAATATTCTTACAATCATTTGTGCCACAAGCTAATTTATGAAAAGGATGGGAATGTGGATGAGACCCAGAGGATAGCTTCACCAGCTTTGTTACTAAATACAGTGTGGGCACAATCATGCCTCACCCAGCAGGTACCTGGGATTCAGGCCAGAAATCACCAATGAGTGCCAGTGCTGGCTGAAAGGGTTCAATCAACATTAATCCTTAAATATTACTTACAGAGTTTATGGGGAAGAAAATGTGATTAATCCACACAAAAAGAAAAAAAAATAACCCCATTTCTCAACTGAGGGGAAAAATTCCTTTGAGCATAAACAGATTGCACTATTTATACATGAAATATTTTCTGCATCTATAAACTTACCATGCTCAAGTATTCTAATTAATTGTGGTGGTTGCCAGGGAAACCAAACTAACTCAATTATAGGTCTGCAGGAAGGTGCAGCATATTTATCACTATGAAGCAGGTACTTTTCTGTGCAAAAACTAAAACTGAACAGATGCCTAAAGATTTTCAATGTTTTAGAGAACACGATGTTATCTGAATGGATTTCCTGAAAGTATGTCTTGATTTTCTTTCTTCGTGACAAGTTGGTTTAGTGATATAGACCATCAATGTGATAAATAGAGAGGACATAATTAGGAACATGATCAGTAATAAAACCACAGGAAATGACTGAATTAGGAGGCTGTAATTCCCACTGAAAGAGTCTTAATTCTGTGTACCAATTTTGGTTTGGCTATCTTCTTAACTAAATATCTGCGGTCCAAAGAGGTTAAGAGCTAGGAGGGAAGCAGCTGGCAGTGAAAATAATAATAATAAACATAGAACCAAAGTGTTCAGTTGAAGTAAATTGTGGGAAATTGATGACATTTGACTAGAAGACCCAGGAGTGTTCACATTTTCCCTTCCAAAAACCTATTATCCCATGAAGATCCTCAGAAAGAGGATACAAAGAACTAGTAGGAAATGAAATAAATGGAAAATGAGGGGTCAAGTTCAATTAGGCTTGAGAAAGTTTCCACCATGCCATACTCATTAAATAAAGGTATTATAATTTCTTACTAATATTTACTTATTTGAGAGAGAGAGAGAGAGAAAGCACGTGAGTAGGAGGAAGGGCAGGTGGGAAGGGAGAATCCTCAAACAGAATCTCTACCTAGCGCAGGCTGTGGAAGGCCATCCTTCAGAAATGCATGAATCTACCTAGCTGCAGGACAGTTTTCCACTGTGCAGCTGCCTCCCTTGAAACACAAATGAATTGTTCAATAGAGAAAATAAAAAATTAGCTTTAGCAACTTCTTGGCACCGACTCTCTTGATCCTCAGAAGGGTTTCTCTGGTGAGTGCTCTTAAAGGAAGAGAGATAAAAAGGAATCCTAGCCATTTCTGGCATCTTGTGAGACAACTGGAATGCCTATAAGATGCTACTTATTTCAAGAATAATACCCAGAAATGAGACTGTATTCTGTGCAGCCTGACCAACCTGGCATGACAGCACATCACACAGTGCCTTTGACAGCACCAAGGATTGGAAAATGGAATTGCAACTATCAGGCATCAAGTTATGTTTTAACATTTAGTTATAAAGGCCATGTCATGCCCTCTGAGATGCAGCAGGGGTATTAGTCCTGACATTTTGAATTTCAAATGCAAATTGGAAATTCCAACCTAAACTAGGAAAGTCAGTGCGTGTAAATGGACTGAGTTCAGTATTCAGGAGTGGCTCCTGGGGGAGCCTAGTCAAGTCTCCCCAAAGCTCTTGTTTTACTCTGTCAGCCACACCGAAGAAAAGTTTCAATTAATACGTCTGAATAATATCTGAAAAGTACCATCTAAACATCTTCTTTGCTAAAGGGATTATTGGTAAATTGTATCTAAACGATACAAGTAAATTATGCCATGCTAATCTCACTTGTTCCACAACTAGATTATTGCACAGATTTTTTTTCCTTTTTCTGAACTACGTATTCAAAATCTCCCAATAATGGTACCCATAGTAATAGATTTATATTTTCCAAAGCTTTTAGGTTAACCTGTTACCACTATTTTTCAGAGTAGTTGAGTGACCTGCCCATTTCAAGAAAGTAATCGAATTGGGGCCGTCGCCTGTCTGATTTCCATCTCGCTGCTTCAGCTCCCACTTCGCCACACTGTACGGCCGCAGGCCACATACAAAACAGTTATGATGGGAAATGGAGAAAACACATAGTTTACTTAACACAAGTCCATTCTTTTCTGTTTAATAAGCACAGGTGTGTGCACAGGAGGTAAACATTGGCCAGTAAATGCATGGCTTTCAGGTGGGCTATAGGCCCTGATAATTAGTGAGTTCTCAGTGTCCTTTTTAGAACACAAATTTGATAAAGTTCATTTCCTTCCACATTTAGGGGCTCCCCATTGCCCAGGATAAAGTCCAACTTCTATTGCACAGCTTACAACCTCTGGGCCCCTTCCCTCCCTTCTTGCAGTTCCCTGAATGTTCCATGCTCTCTTCACATCTGGGTCTGCAAATTTGCTGGTCCTATTTAGAAAATGTTCCTTCTCTTTTGCCCTTTGCCTGGCTAATTCTTGTTTGTCTCGTTTCAGCTGTTGTCACTTCCTCGGAGAAACATTTTGTGTGTCCCAGATCTAAATTAGATTCACCTCCTATGTTTTAAGGCATCCAGTGCTTGTTTTATCATAGGCATTATAATAGGCACCGAAACAGCCTGTTTGTTGGTCTTTATTATCCATTACTCTCTATGCACCATGTGTGTAAGATCTCTATCTATCTTGTTCTTCATTTTATTTCTGGCATTAACACCCTGCCTGGCAGATAGTAGACACTCTATACATCGGAAGAATTAATGAATAAAAAAAAAATCTGACACTTTGAGAAAGGCCTTCTTCGATGAGCAAAGACTTTCACAAGCACAAATGCCACACTGATTTATTATCTATTATGTACCAGCCATTTTCTATATGTTATCTCTCATTTAGAGGTATTTTTATGGAAGAAAAATAAAAACAACAACAACAACAAAGACCTCGTAATGGATTATTTTATCGGCTAATATTCAGTGCTCTTTCCTGATGGTTCACATCCTTGCCCTGTTGAACTCTGGTATGAGTGTATGAAATGAAAGAAGTGACAAGTGTGACTTCTGTGCAGTAGCTATGCCAAGTGGTTCCTGGTGGCTTGTCTTGTAATTGATCACTGATATGTTTCAAAAAGAAATGTCCTTTAACTAAAGCCTCAGATACTGTGGAACAGAGCTCCGGCTAACTTGAACCGAGTGAGAAATAGAAATGTTTGTTATTATAAACCATGAGTAACATGTATGAGAAATAGAAATATTTATTATTGCAAACCACCATGATTTGTGTGTGTGTTACAACTGCAAACTACGGTCTATCCTGACTGATGGAGATCTGTTCAACCCAGTTCAAATGAAGCAGAGCTCAATGAAAGAATTCAACAGGGAATTTTAGGCACATCATAGATTAGAACCAAGAACACATAGGTTTCATGGGAACAGGAAACTGAAAGTCTGAAACTGGTGCTATTTTATTCATATTTTAGACCTGCATAGACTCATATTTCTGCTTCTCTCTGCTTACCTGCTACTTTTTCTTCTGCCTTCAGTAAACTTTACATACATACTAATCATAAATTTGACCCAAATGAAAATGATCTCCAGCTCTTGTCTTATGATTTCCCATCTCAGAACCCATTACCAACTGCTGCCTTCCTCTGAGTCTCTTGGTTTATATTCTTGAGGGACATAATTGTGGTTTTAGTGTATCTTTTTGAACAGGTTGTAGGCCAGATGTCACTGACTAGTCAGTGTTATCTGGTTACTAGTCTAACGTTTGCCCAATCAGTTGTGCCTGTGTATGAATATGTCATGGAGGGTGGTGGTAGTTCAGTAACAAGCTATGTGCTACAAAACATGGCTGTTTGGGCCAACAAACACAAGGTGGTAGGATTCAGTGTCTTAAAAAAGTCTACATAAAGAAGAAATACCTTAATATATATTAATGTAGTATAGTTATGTTGGTTTTATAAGGAAAGTATTATTATTATCATTACCAAATTTTAGATTATGAAACCAAGAGCAACAAGGTAACTTGGGTAAAATTGCATACTATATGTGAAGGGCAGAGTAGATTTAAAATTTAAACCTTAATATGGTTTAGCTCACCCCAACTCTCATGCTCTGCCATGTAATAAATCATGTCAAAGGTTTGAACTCTCCCTATCAGTGAAACAAGTATGAATAACTTTATAGAAAAAATGAAATAAAATAAAAATTATGTAAAGGTATAACAGATGGGGTTATTTTAAAAGAGAGTTGTATTATTGGTGTATACTGAAGGTTAGAAAGGGTTTCAGAGCCCCCAAAATGTTCTCTTTCCAAACCCAGTTTTCCAATATTTTATTGTGAAAAAAATTTCAGTGTATAGAACTTTAGAGTTAAAAGTCATATATTCACCTCTTAAAATTTATTTTTGTTATATTCTTGCTTTATCGCAAGAATGTATCCATCCATTAATCCCTCTTACTTCGTATGCATTTCTAAGTCAGTTGGTTGGCCCCTTATGTTTTAAAAATATTTATTTTTTACTTTTAATTGAAGTGTAGTTGACATATAATATTAGTTTCAAGTGTACAACATACTGTATGTCCCTCAATTCTATACATTACCAACTTTTCACTACAGTAAGTGTAGTCACCATCTGTCACCATACATTATTCCAGTAGTATTGACTATATTCCCTGTGCTGTACTTTGCATCCTTGTGACTTATTTATTTTATGACTGGAAGTTCGTACCTCTTAATCCCCTTCACCTATTTTTTTAAAAAGATATTTATTTATTTGACAGACAGAGATCACAAGTAGGCAGAGACGCATGCAAAGAGAGAGAGAGGAGGAAGCAGGCTACCTGCAGAGCAGAGAGTCCGACGTGGGGCTCTATCCCAGGACTCCGGGACCACGACCCAAGCCAAAGGCAGAGGCTTTAACCCACTGAGCCACCCAGGTGCCCCTCACCTATTTTTTCCTATCTCCATGGCTCCCTCCTCTCTGGCTACTGCTAGTTTATTCTCCATATTTATGAGTCTACTTCTTTTTGTTGTTGGTATTGTTTGTTTTAGCTTCCACATATAAGTGAAGTCATATGGTATTTGTTCCTGACTCATTTCACTTAACATAATGCCCTGTAGGTCCATCCATATGGTCACATATGGCAAAAGTTCATTCATTTTTATGGCTGAGTAATATTCCATTGTGTACATGTACCACAAGGCCCCTATCTTCAAAGATTGAATGAATCTGGTGGGATCTTGAAAAATTATTTTCTTAAAAGCACTCTAAGTCCTTGCTACTCAAAGTATGTTGCATTACCACCAGATAATGATATCACCATTGGCATCATCTGAGACTTTGTTAGAAATGCAGAATCTTGAGTCCTATTCTAGATCTAATAAATCATAATCTGCATTTAATTAAGTTTCCCCTAGGTGATTTGTGTGTGAAGTAAGTATTGAGAAAGACTGATATGGATAATTCTAACAAACACTGAGGGTTGAAAAGTACTACAGTAGACAAGTAGTTGTATTATATGTTTCTTCCACTTACCAACAGTACAGTCTTGGATAATAACTTATTTGAATCTTAAGATTTTTATCTCTGGTATGGGGAGAACAATACCTACTTTGCAGATATGATGGGTCAGATGTGGTCATTAATGGGGCAGAGCTCTGGCATTGTACGTATTATTTCCATAGGTAAATGTGTGTTTATAAGGGCATGCAAGCAGTAGGATCAAATTTAAGAGCTTCCTTCATAAAATTGTTCAAACTTAGTCTTGTATTATTAACCAATTTTGTAGATAATGATAGAGAAAGTAATCTGGATTAGGCCTAAACAGATGGAACAGGATTTGAAGTAAATTGGATAAATCTGATTAAAGGCCTGAATGTCTACAAGTAGGAGTCCAGGCTGCATGTGGAGGGAGAAAATGGAGTTTTGCGTGAGTCTCAAAGCTAAAGAGAAGTGAGAAAGGTTCATTTCCTTGTCATTTATAGTTAAGATATACTTAGATGGGAAAGGACAATATGACAGGGTCACTGATTCAGAGATGCCAAGATTTCTGCAAAAGGGTAAAAGTGACCAAAACTGACTTGACAGTGGGATCTATTAGAAATTAGCAAACAGGGACGCCTGGGTGGCTCAGTTGGTTGTGCGGCTGCCTTCGGCTCAGGTCATGATCCCAGAGTCCTGGGATCGAGTCCCGCATCGGGCTCCTTGCTCGGCAGGGAGCCTCTTTCTCCCTCTGCCTCTGCCTGCCTCTCTGTCTGCCTGTACTCGCTCTCTCTCTCTCTAACTAATAAATAAATAAAAAATCTAAAAAAAAAAAAAGAAATTAGCAAACATTTATTGATGAATAGTAACCATCACACAAGAGCACAAGTTGTTTGCTGATCAAGAATTATAGTGAGGGAATCACAGATACAAGAGGAGGCAAAAGATAGTAAGTTTGAATTGTGAGACAGAAATGAGAGAAAAGAGAACTATATCACAAATCCCAAAATCGCAGAGCAGAGAGAAGAGACATATACTTGGTAGAATAACAAAATTCAAAAGGAAAGCAGAACAATCCTGTGAGCATTTCCGTGGTAAATGCATGCATATCAGGGCTCAAAGGCAGTACTGCCATATTCAATAGTCCCCTCCCCCCAAATCACTGGAAAGTTTTGTAGTACTATTACTCAATTCTTTATTATGCCAGCACCTCTTACGTCTACAGAACTTACATTTGAGCCTCTAGAATTGGGCCAAAGTCCTTCCAGTGACTGATTCCTCTGACTTAACCTCCTTGTTGAGTCATCAATTACCCTTTCTTTGTGACTCTCTCTCTCCTTTTCTTTAAAAATAAAGGCACAATGAAAACAGGGGAAGCCCTTCACAAATAGAAAGTCCCAATATAAAGACAGAAAGCTAAGACCACTTACATTATACCCTAAACATGAATAATGTTAAAATTCTGTCTGTTTTCTACTCCAGCTTCTTAGGGATTATACTGGTATGGTTGTGGTGTCCTAAATGCTTTAGGCACCTTCTCAAAAGTGTCACCTGATAAATGCATTCTTTCTACCAGATGTTCCTCTTTCTCATCAGCCGTTATGGATGTTATTTTTAGCTACGACTGAGTTTTTGCTTTCCGCAGCAGGGCTGTTGCTTCAGTTTTATTTTACTTGCTCCCATTTGTTTTTGTTTTTGTTTTTTTTAAAGACTCATTTCAAAAAATTTCCAAAGATGCCTGTAGCAAATTTCAATGCTATTTCTTCCTAGTATCTTAAATAGAACAGGCCAATGAATGTAGCCTTTAGAATTCTCTTAAAAGTTAGTATTTGATTTGGGAAAAACAGTCTGATCTGTAATTATGTTAGGTAAAGAAAAATCCAAATTGGCCAAGGGTTGAATATTTTTGTTTTAAGGGAAAGAAATGAGTGGTCAACAGGCAATGGGAAAAGTTAGAGATACAAAATTTCTAGCATAAATGAAACTTGTCTTCTATAGAAAATATATGCTAAAAAAGAAAAAAAAAGAAAATATACGCTCATTTCAAAATAATACTTTTCTTCTATCCCATCCCATAAGTTATTGTAAGCGATGGAGGGTAAAAGCAATGTCCAGGACAGTTGCCATTTTCCTCTCCAGAGTCACTCTCTAAACTTTCCTACCCTACTCTGGCTCTGCACTAACTCTGTGTGAGTAGGCTTCCTTGTCCTCTGACCTGCAGGTGGATCTGTCCAAAAGGAGGAATCAGCAGGGTATATGAGGGCAAAAGAAGGAAGAAGTCTGTGTGTTTGGCCTCCACATTATTTTCCCACTGTGTCACCTCTGATTGTTGGCATTCCCTCTACTGAAGTTTATACTTCTTTTAGGCAGTTTTGTCTTTATAGTTTCTCTCTTCATATTTTGGCATCTGATGTCTTTGCTTGCTCCTTTAGGTGTAGGGACAACACCACCATCCCACTGTTCCTGGCCCTAGGGTATTTCACCATCCTTACTTCCTTACTGGTCCCCTCCAATCCTGTCCACACTTCTGTAAATAAGAGATTTAAACTTTCCAGAAACTTCATTATTTGAATTTTTCATGTACTCTCTGCAGGTGCCCTGACTGATATAGATGAGTGCAGCTTCATTCACCCATTCTTTCATGCATCCATCTATTCCTTTACTGGCTCATTAATCCAACAAATATATTTTATGTATATTGTGTGCTATGTACTATTTTGGGCCTTAGAAATAGAAATACTGAACAAAACAGTAAGAAATTTCTGCCCCTATGAACCTTAAGTCCAGGCAGCCAATACATAAGAGAAATAGCTGGATTATAGTATGCTAGGAGGTGGAAAGTGCTATGAAAATAAGACAAAGGAGGGTGGAGGGAGAGAAGGCATGTATGTAGGAAAATACGCGTGTGATTTTAGATAATATGGTTAGGGAAGGTCTCACTGAAAAGGTGGCATTTGGATAAAGATTGTAGGAAATGAGAAAAGACAAAGTAGAGGGGAGGCATTGAGGCTGAGGGAACAGCAACTGCAAAGACCTACAGGAAGGGGGTGTGCATAGATATTTAAATACAGTATGGCTAGAATAAATTGAGAGGAAAGTTCTATGAAATGAGTTCAGAAAGCCAAGGGGGTGTCAAGACATACAGGGCAAAAAGACCATTAGAAGGACTTTGACTTCTATATCGAGTGAGGCACAGAGCCATTGGGAGGTACTGAGAAGAAGAACAATATTAAAACTTATATTTCCACAAGATTACACTGGAGGTTGTATTGAGACTCGACAGTGACAGGGAGAGGTGGGATCAGGAATATTAATTAGGAGACTCTTGCAATAATCAGGTAAAGAGATTATGCTGGCTTGGAGCAGGCAATTGGAGAGAAGGTAAAAGTGGTCAGGTTCTGGATAACTCCAAAAAAAACCCATAAACCCATCAACCACTTGACAGACTTACTGATACATTGGATACAGTGTGTTCCATAGTTTAAATATTTATGTATTCACAGAATTCATACTTTGAAACCCTAACCCCCAGTGTGATATAGTACTATGAAGTAGGGTCTCCAGTTGATGATTAGGTCCTGAGAGTGAAGCTCTCATGAACAGGGCTAGCTCCCCTATAAAAGAGATTTGAAATCTCCCTGACCCCTTCCATCATGTGAGGACATTGCAAGAAGAGGGTTGTCTAGGGACGCCTGAGTGGCTCAGTTGGTTGGGCGGCTGCCTTCGGCTCGGGTCATTGTCCCAGTGTCCTGGGATCGAGTCCCACATCGGGCTCCTTGCTCTGCAGGGAGCCTGCTTCTCCCTCTGCCTCTGCCTGCCTCTCTGTCTGCCTGTGCTCGATCTCTCTCTCTAACAAATAAATAAATAAAATCACTTAAAAAAATTAAAAAAAAAAAAAGAAGAAGAGGGTTGTCTATGAACCAGGAAGGAGGCTTTCACTAGACACTGAATCTACTTTTACCAGTGCATAATCTTGGAATTCCTAGCCTCCATAACTGTGAGAGATAAATTTCTGATTTTTATAAGCTACTCAGTCTGTGGTAGCCCAAGGAGACTAAGACAGTATATGAATGATTGCATTCCAGAATAACTCCAGTGCTTTTAGACTGAGAAAATGGAAAGATGGAGTAGCCATCAACCGAGATGGGTGGACTAGAGGAGAAGGTTTCAGAGTGAAGAACGGTATTTTAGGATTGAAAACATTAAACCTGAGATGACTATTAGACATTTAAGCATAGATGTTGCAAAGGCAGTTGGATATATCAGTCTGGAGTTCATAGAAAAGTTCTGGGTAAAAAATATAGATATGATAGTCAATAGGTTTTATGGGCCATAAACCTGGGTGAGTTTATTTAGGGAGGAAACCTCAATAAAGTGGAGAAGAGGTCAAAGGACTGAATCTTCGGCTGCTCCTACAGTAAGATGTTTTGAAGAAGAGGGGGAAATTGGCAGAATAGACCAAGAGTGTCCAATGGAGTGGAAGGAAATCCAGAGCAATAGGGAGCCCTGGAAGCCAAGTGAATACAATGTTTCAAGTAGGAGAAAGTACTTAACTGTAGCAAATTCTCCTGACACTACAAGATGAAGATTAAGAATTGTCTGTTGGATTTGGGTCATTGGTGACCTTCAAAAGAGTAGTCTCTACAAAGTGGAGAAGTTAAAAACTTCTTGGAATGGGATCAAGAAGGAATGTGAACTGATGAATCAAAGAAGTACGAGCAACATTTTGAGGAACTATGCTTTAAAAGAAAAACCCAGAAAATTAGGCAGTGACTGAATGATAAATTGGTGTTGAGAGAAAAAAAAAATAGCATATGGTTGTGTGCAGGTGGGGACTATCTGATAGAGCAGCAAAACAGTATTATATATGGTAGTGAAGTGAGAATTTCTGGAGCAATGTCCTTGAGGAAAGGGAATAGAATAAAATGTTCCTTGTATGGGAAGTGGCATTTGGCAGGGGCAGGACTAGTATGAATAGTAACAGGCAAAATGCAGGCAGGTGAGAAGATGAGATGCTGGGAATAGTGAGGGTTCTACCATTAACACTTCTATTTCATCATTAATATAAAAAGCAAGATTGTTAGCTGAAAGTGAGAATGGGGAGGACATGTTGCAGATTTGCAAAGAGAAAGGAAAGATAAGAAATAGTCTAAAAGAGTGTAAGAGCTACTGGACAAAGAAAAGATGGTAAGATTTCTGGGAAGCCCTGACAGTCTGTTTGGGGTCAGTGGACATGGAGGCAGAATGAGACCAGCTGCTGTGTGCTTTTCTCTAGCCACCATCAACATCAGGGACGTAAACAAGGAGTGAGAAGAGCACTGTATTCAACCAGTGTGTGGCTTAGCCAAATGTGATGGGCTATGTTCCCTGGGAAATAAACTCTGAAGCTGACATTGGCATACAGATGGTTTTGTCCTTTTGGGAAAGACACTTCTAAAGGAGGAAGGGAAGAAGATTTGAGGAGAGGAAGGAACTGAACCATTCCCTGGTCTGGCCCCTCAGGATTCCTCAGGATCATGACACTGGAATGACTCTTAAGAAATTGAGAAAAGAGAGGAAAGAGCCCTTAGACCCCCATCAGTCACTAAATGTGGGCTGCCTCTAGAGCTGGAGGGCAACTTCCGACTAAAGCTCTCAGTCCTACAGCTGCAAGGAAAGAAATTCTGCAAACAATCTTAGTGAGCTTGGAAGCTGGCTATTCTCTCTTTTCTCAGGTAAGAGGAGGGCACTGGACTTTAATAGAAAGGAATGGGACATGGGTGCCTGGGTGGCTCAGTTGGTTAAGCCACTGCCTTTGGCTCAGGTCATGATCTCCAGGTCCTGGGATCAAGTCCTGCATTGGGCTCCCTGCTCAGCTGGGGCCCTGCTTCTCCCTTTTCCACTCTCCCTGCTTGTGCTGTCTTTCTCTCTCTGTGTCAAATAAATAAATAAAATCTTAAGAAGAAAGGAAGAGAAGACAGAAAGAAAAAGAAAGAAAGAAAGGAAGGAAGGAAGGAAGGAGGGAGGGAGGGAAGGAAGGAAGGAAGGAAGGAAGGAAGGAAGGAAGGAAGGAAGGAAAGAAGAAAGAAAGAAAGAAGAAAGAAAGAGAGAAAGAAAGAAAGAAAGAAAGAAAGAAAGAAAGAAAGAAAGAAAGAAAGAAAGAAAAAGAAAGAAAGAAAGAAAGAAGGAAAGAAATGGGACATATCTGCAGTCCCCAAATGTTCAGGAAAATCTGGCCATTCAAAACTTGGAAATGCTCATACATTCCCATCTCAAGTCTCAGAACCATATTACTTCCCAATCTGGGCCCCAACATTGCACAGCACACTTTTCAGGTTTCAGAATTCAAGCTTATGTGGTGCTCCACTACCAACTGAAGTCCTGGGCCTGATCTTCAGTTTTCTTTTTTCCTCTCCCGTTAGAGCAGATGAGAGATTCTTTCCATGTTGCCAAGGACACTATCACTATGTGCCTTATACTGATTATTACCTTTGGCCTTTCATGATCCCTCTACAATATTTTTTTCTTTTATTTTATTTAAATTTTTTTTAAATTTTTATATAAACATATAATGTAACCCCACCACCCTCTCCCAACACCTCTCCCTCCCACCCCCCTCAGTTTGTTTTATGACAAGAGTCTCTTTTGGTTTGTCTCCCTCCTGATCTCATCTTGTTTCATTTATTCTTTTCCTACCCCCTTAACCCCCACTCCTGTTGCAGCTCCATTTCCTCATATCAGGGAGATCATATGATAGTTGTCTTTCTCTGATTGACTTATTTCGCTAAGCATAATACCCTCTAGTTCCATCCATGTTATCGCAAATGGCAAGATTTCATTTCTTTTGATGGCTGCATAGTATTCCACTGTATACAATATTTTAACAACCCCTGGTTGCAGCCATCCAATCTATAGCTCATATGATTAGTATTTTCCTGTATCTCTCAAATGCTTGAGACATCATATCTCAGTGTACTCTCTTCCATGGATATACCATTTCTGTTTATCACAATCATGACACTGTGATGAACCAGGAGCTATCCTAAACCCTCTGCCACTAGGGATGTGGTCTTTATTGCCAACCTGGAGACAGATGATCCTATTCCAAATTCCGAGTTTAGGATCTACTCTCTTGTTCCTCTTCTAATTCTAACTGTTTAAGTCTCCATCCCAGACTCCAAGATGGAGATTTGCATACAGGTGTTTTGTAGGACAGCAATCTGGGGAATGAACCTGCAAGGATAATGGGAATAGGACAGGGCAGAGGGAGAAGTTGAAATCCAATGTGGTCTTCAGTTGATCCTAGTGGGAGAACAGAGCTGGGAAGGCCCTTCAGAGATATCTCTGACTGAGAGAAAAAAATACTGGGGCTTTGTCACACCTACCTCAACCATCATTGAAAGTAAGATGCTCCTGGGGAAGAGGTGTAATCTTGGATAATCTGGTTCCCTTTGGTGGAAGACAGTTCCTGCAGGGCAGGGGGAGACTCAGATGTGAACCAAAGACAGCCAGTAGTCTTAGCAGTTGGGTGAATGGATACTGCTGTCCTGAAAGGGGGCTCTGAGTGGTGCATTTATAGCAAGTGATGCCAGGGAGGGTAAGGTATCTCAGAAAGATCATGGAATTTAGGGAATTTAGGGAAAAAGAAAGATATGATAGGTGATGAGATGGTAGGTCAATGGCTGGTAGGTCCTAATGATGTTAGTGGACTTTTGGGAATCAGCATTTTGAAAGTTTGATGATTATAACTGAGATTTTGGAAAGTCTCATTCCATGATTATTTATTCTCAAGTGAATCACTTAATCAGAATGTTTTGAGATATATCAAATTACTTGTCCAATGAAAGCTTTTCTGCATATATCAGTGTACAGTTCTATTAGGATTCTATGCATTTAAACACACTCACATATACAATCTTAAGTGTGTGAAGACTACGATCATTTTTGCTCTGGTGCTGGCAACAAATTACATCGAAAAGTTTGGTGATAACTAACTCAACAGTTTTCAAATTACCTCAGTGGAAATAAATGGTGTTTTTGTATCAGGAGTAGCTCTCACCCACCCCACCCATCTAGTTAAAAAGTGGATATCAAAACATAAGTAATCAAATAATCCTTGTCTATCTACACTTCAAAACCAATTCTTTTAATTACTGGCCTCTGAAATACTTTTTATAACAATTGAAATGCAGGGTTTTCTTGGTAAGTAAAGCTTTGGGAAAAAATTAAAGTTTGTAGACTTCAAAAGCCAAATAAAAGTCTGTAGTCCTTTAAACTCCAACTAAAATATCCTTCATTAGGAACGTCAACTTTTCATTTATTTCCAGAAGAAGCTCACTATCCTCCACTAAATTCTGAAGGCTGTCAGCATAATTCAGGATGAAATGGTGACTTGCAAAGGGACATAAGGCAATGATGTGAACTTTAATCAAAACTGGAGACCGAAAAGAATATTTGAACTGTTCCTTCCCCACAGGGTAGATATTTCCTACTGTCCAATAAAATTTATTTTAAAAAATTCTACCGCTAATCTTGCAGCTGTACTTATACATGCACACACATGTCTGTAAATGAGTAGCTCTATTCTGGGTAGAATCTGGAAAACTCCAACTGCTTGATTTTTTTTCAGGGCCCTTTGAGCGCTTTCTCTTAATATTCATGACTGGTTTTCCCACATGTGTTGAGGAAGTATTGTGTGGTCTCAGAGCTGAGGCCACAAATGGCATGACCAAGAAGGGCAGACAATCTCACAAATGTGTGCTGGATATTGAAGAAGTAAGAATAATAAAAAGAGAAAGAATGTGCATAAACACAAAACCAATAATGACAAAAATTAAAATAAACACATTAACGATTCCAGATCCATTGTATCATATTATCAAGATGGGATTTTCATGTTACTCTTAAACCTTCTTTCACATAGTTTTTAAGACCACCTGCTGAAAGATGGTTGAGTGATTTGAATCAGTGTCAGTTTTGAGTATCACTTTTGAGTATCCTTCAAGATTTACTTTTGCCTCCTTTCCCCTTTGTATACAATAGAATGTTCAAAAGCTATTCAGTGTTTTTTTAGTAGAATCTGATTAAACCTATATCTGAAAGATATTTTTAAAATATTTTTATTTATTTATTTGACAGACAGAGATCACAAGCAGGCAGAGAGTCAGGCAGAGAGAGAGGAGGAAGTAGGCTCCCCGCTGAGCAGAGATCCCTATGTGGGGCTTGATCCCAGGACTCCAGGATCTGAAAGATATTTTTTAATGGAAAAAATTGAGTGGCTCAATGGACCAAAAGAAAGTACACATTGATTTTGTTTTCATAGATAAAAAGGATAAACTTGTGTCCAGTTAGGGAGTACTAATATCTTTAAGAGTATTTTCTAGCTCCCCCAAAGAGACTGAATTTGGGGGAAGGGTAAACAAGGGATTCAACCTTATTGTTCTAGTTATTTAAAAAGTAACCAAAAGGAAATATACCACATTCTTAGTATACAATTTGACAAGTCTGGGTGGTAGCTACAAGGCTCTCCATCATAATATTCTTTTTTTTTTGTATGTTTGTAGCATTTCATAATAAATATTACACAAGGTGCTTATATGAAGTATAATATTAAGTTGAATTATATAAACTTAATTGTATTCAATTGTGTTTGACCCATGAAAAATGACAACTTCATATGGTTCAATCTCATGGTGTAGACATTTGAAATATACCCTCCCTGCTATTGCTCATGGAGTTCATATTTCTTGATCTTTTGAATTGGTCCAAGGAAGGAAAGCATGCTTATGAGGTTATGTGTTACATTACTAATCCAGAAACACAGTTTCTTTGATGTCATATTTATTTTGGGAATCCGTGTATCTGTATTACTCTAAATAGAAAATCTCATAATATATGTTAACTTTGTTCCTTAATATCAGTATGAAATATTAAAGGTGGTTCTAATGTTTGTTTTCTTCAGTGAAGTGAAGTATTCTACACAGAGAAAATGAAAAGAAAACCAGTTGAAGTGTATGGTAAGTTGAATAATGGTCCTCCTAAGATGTCAAAATCCTAATCTCCAAAACCTTGTGAATATGCCACCTTACATGGCGAAAGGAATGTACAGATGTAATTAAGTTAAGGATCTCGAGATAGGATATTATCTAGATGGACCCCAAAGAATCACAAGAGTCCTTACAAGAGGAAGACAGGTGGGATGGAGTCAAAGAATATTTTTTGACATGTGAGGCAGCAGGAGTCAGAGTGATGGAAGCAGTAGTCAGAGTGATGTGGAGCCATGAGTCAGGAGAATGAGCAGCCTCCTAACTGGTCCTCTAGGAACAGGAAAAGGCATGGAAATAGATTCTTCCCCTGCAGCCTCCTAAAAGAATCCATTCTTGTTGGCCCATTTGAGCTTTCTGCCCTCAAAAAGTATAAGAACATAAATTTGTGTTGTTTCAGGCCACTAAATTTGCCATGAGAATTTTACAGCAGCAATAAGAAACTAATACAAAGTATTTTTGAAAAGGAAGAATTTCTGGTACCTTTAAAAAAATCTATGTAGGCTTCATATACTATTGGTTAAAAAAATTGATCCATATTTTTTAGACCCATTTCTGGAAGTATAGACTTTAAGGATGTTTTAAGGTCTTTTCAACCAATGAAACTTTGGATGTTTCAATTTCCCTATCCTTGTCCATCACTGATTGAAAGTAAATCCAGAAGTGCTTTAAGAACTTTTGTACAGCTGTATGAAAAATCTCTTTTTCTTTATGGGTGTCTCCCATTGGTCTTAGATTTACCTTTGATATTATACCAAATAAGGCCCACTTATATTTCACTAAAATTTTGGAAGACAGCTACTGGGACTACCCTCTTTGTAACAGAGAAACCCATGCTCTTTGTAACATGACAGAAAAATACTTTGGTTTCTGGCTCAAAAACCATTCCTTATTTTCCCCCAACTTTATTTAGATATTGGGTTGCAGCAATGCTTAATAATTTCCCAGTCCTTGGAAATGAATCCTGATTGTTCCAAGCTGGTCATTGTTGCTTTATTCCCTCAGATCAAAGATTATTCTAGGGTATATATGTGGCAAGTTCTGACAAGAGCACGTATAGTCTATCCTGCTGTAATTTCTCAGTTAAAAAAATAAAGGCACATTAGAGAAAATCACCTTTTTGATTTTGTTATGGGCGTGTGAAGGAACAATGCAGGAGCCATCTTGCCAACATGAAGGACCAAGCATGAAAAGCAGAAAGTTGAGGATAATGGAGTAGAATGATATAATGTATTTGGGTCCTTGATAACATTATGAACAACTGAAACAACGCTTGAACCACCAACTTCTATACATTTTGGCTTTTGAGATAATAAAAAAAAAAATACTTGTCATCAGATTGAGCTGGTTTAACAGAAATTATTTAATTAATTATTTAATTTAGAGAGAGAGCACAAGCATGCACAAGCAGGGGGAACAGCAGGGTGAAGAAGAGGGATAGGGAGAAGCAGACCCTCCACTGAGCAAGGAGCCGGACATGGGGCTCCATCCCAGGACCCTGGGATCATTACCTGAGCTAAACACAGACAACTAATGACTGAGCCATCCAGGTTCCCCCAGAAATTTTTTTTAACAGTTCTGGATACTGGAAGTCTGAGATCAGAGTGCCAAGATGGTCGGGTTCTGATGAGAACCCTCTTCCTGGTTTGCAGGCAGCCACATTCTCTTCCCTGTGTCCTCACATGAAGGAGAGAAAGAGTTCTGGTCTCTTCTTCTTAAAAGGACACTAATCTCATCATGGAGGCTTCATTCTCATAACCTCATCTAAACCCAGTTACTGCCCCAACACCCCACCTAAAGTGCTATCATATGAGAGCTTCAACATATGAATTTTGGGGGATGCAAATATTCAGCCCATGGCAGTTTAATCCACTTTTAGCTGGACATTTGGTTTAATTCTTGCATTTCTACCCCAGTTCCTTCAATATTCTCCATCTAAATTGGGTGCCAAACTATTCATTGCCTTGCTTAATTTACGTTTGTTTTTCTTACATTTATCTATTTCTCTTTTTAAGAATGAGGGTATGAATAGAAGACCTAGGTCTAGGTTCAGTCTGACAAGACAGAGTGAGATTATGTCAACACTAATTTTAGATTTTATGGTTCTATTAGTTCAGAATATAATTTATAGGCTTTCTTTTTTCAGGAACTTCAACCTTCAGTTGACTCTAAATGAGTTCACCATTGACTCCCTAGCATTTGCTAAACACGACTCATCTGTCGCATAATAATGCAGTTGATTTTTGGGACCCAACTGTATGATGTTAGTCTTATTATCTTTGACCTATATGATTTTTTTAAGATTTGTTTTATTTTCTAGTGTGTTCTAATATTCTTAAATTTTGACTGAAAGGTTGCATATGGGTAATTTCCCTGCCAGTCTTAGATGATCCTCAGATGTAACGAATGCTTACCTTTTATCTTTTTTTGTTGTTGTTGTTGTTAAGTCCCAGGAGAAGACAGTGTCTTGTGTTATTCCATGTCAATTCTCAGTCTCAGTTCAGTCATTCAAATTTAATAACTGCATGAGATTACACACTAATTACAATATAGTTATGTTTATGAGGGGACCAGTATTTATTCATCTTTACCAGGTATTGGATATGCAGCACTGTTTCCTGGTAGGAGGGTACAACATGTTTATACATTGGTCCTCCACCCTGCCGGCATATTAGCATACCCTGTGAAGCCTTTATAAAATACTAGTCTTATCCTAGTCCATCTGAATCAGAAATTTTGAGTATTAGGTCTAGGCACTAATATTTTTAAGAATTTTTTAAAAACAATTCTGATGAACTGTTACAGTTTCAAGCCACTGATTAATTGAATAATTGTTGCATGACTCTGGTTCAAATTCTTTTATCATGTCCATTAAGTTATTATACACTAGATATACTTTTTGCCATTTTTCCTTTATCACATTTTGTTCTTATTAATAAGGCATGTAAAGGTCTGTCTGTTCTTTCATGCGGTAGGTTACTTAAGGTCTCAGACCATAATTTCTTTTATGTAACAAAGAGTACAGTGCCTACCACGTACTAGCTACCCAATAGAGGCTTAAATAGAACTGAAAAATGATGTTTATGAGCAAGGTTTGGAAGTGATTTGTCTGTTCTTAGAAACAATCACCTGAGTATATTCTTTTTATTTTGTTTTTAGTGATAATACCTAATTTGGAATATATTTCCATGTTGGTGTTTTAGGTCGTCTTCCATTAGAGGTTTTGTTTTGTTTTACTTATTTGTTTGTTTGTGTTTCCAGTCTCTTGCTAAACTTATGGGTGGAGAGCAGAGATTAGCCAGTGTTTGGCAGGGACATTTTTGAAGAGAGAGAATTTCACCATGTGTTTGCCATATGTATGTCTGGTGTTTATATAGTGTAGTGTATATCCTGTGTAAGAATCAAGATTACATACTCACTGAGAATCCTTCTTGGTCATGGAAATTATGTAGTCTGGATATTTGAAGGCACAGAAGATAGTAAGACATGGTACAGGAATATATCAGAATGCTAGAGTGACTTAGAGTGGGTTAAGTCCAGAGCAAATTTTTTTTCAGTAACTGATTGCTACCATAGTTGATGCACTGTGTGCTTTCTATATTTTGTTATTACTTACACAAATATCTAATTTTTATGCTTAGATGCTCTTGAATAGATAATCTAGCAAAAAATGTGGAGTGAAGTAAGTGTTACATATTTCTGGCAATCAATTGAAAGTTACCCTCATGTTGGAACCAAATAAGCTCTTTATTTATAGGTTTTGCTTTGGTACCTATTGCAGAATGTGTCATCATCAAGCTTGGTTTCTTGGGTTTATATACTGATAAGAGTTTTAAGAGATCAGAATAAGAGGCCAGAATAATAATGTTAAAAGGCACCATTTTACTTCTCTGATCCCCAACTTCCTCATTAGAATGAAGGAAATCAACCAGGTGAGTGACTTGTCTGAAGTGATATACCTGCTCAATAGCACTGTTAGAATTAAATCTGGGGACGCCTGGGTGGCTCAGTGGGTTAAAGCCTCTGCCTTTGGCTCAGGTCATAATCCCAGGGTCCTGGGGTCAAGCTCCACATCAGGCTTTCTGCTCAGCAGGGAGCCTGCTTCCTCCTCTCTCTCTGCCTGCCTCTCTGCCGGCTTGTGATCTCTGTCTGTCAAATAAATAAATAAAATCTTTAAAAAAAGAATTAAATCTGGATTTTTAGACTTTCTTTCCATCTACATTATTTGGTTTACTTTTAGAAAAGCAAGCAGACTTTAAAAGAATATATATAATACTCTTTATTTTATGAAATCCTCCTAGGATGACATATTGATGTCTTTCTTCCTACTTTGCCTAGATTTGACATTTGATTAACTTGTGAGATTATTGAACATATCCTTACCCCAGCATGAAAATTTTTTATACAAATGAAATCAATCACATGTACAAAATTCTATTTCTTCTATTGACGGACTTTCTATGCATATCAACACTAAAACTTTAGTGGTTTCTTGAATGGCATATTTTTGGATCATGGGTTGCAACTAAAGTTATGACAATCGTTTCTTCAGAAAGTTCACTAGACTCAATAAATAGCCAAACAACTTTAAAATAAATAAATGTCAAGATGATTTCTGAGTTTTCATTAATTATGATAGGAAAAATTATAATTATTCAGTGCAAAACATCCAAGTGGAATAAAACTTCCATGCCTGCTAGTGAAACACTAAACCATCTGGTTTGAGTTAAGGTTATATTTTTTTTGAGGCAGCATGATAACATTAGAAAGATCAAGAAATTTGAAATCTGACTGGACTTCAGGAATTAAACTGTATACAGCTATTTTTCAGCTGTATGACACTGGGATGGCTACTTGTCTTTTCCAAGCTTTACTTTCCTCATGTGAAAACTGAGGATAATAATACCAGGGTTATTTTTAAATTGAAAAGAATATATGAAAAAGTATTATGCTTATCAGTTACTTAATGTTTCCCCAATAGTTGATAGATGTATATTGACTATAACTAACTTCCAGGAAAACAGCTAATACCAGGTTCTAATAAGTTTCTGTGTAGGTTTCCTGAATGCCTTATTATGTTCAGTAGGCTCGAGTGTTAATTTACTTTGAAAAACAGTGTCTTCTCCATTGGAAAGTTCAATGAATGAGTTGTTCTAATTGCAACTTATGTTTAGCTCATGTCCATCTTATGTCACACATAGGCTTGCTGACAGAACAAGTTTCTGTGCCTGAGAAGAAGTGGAGGAAGCATAGACTGAGTGCTTTCTAAAGCTTAGCTCTTCATGAAACTAGGTTGACAACAGATATATTCTATGCTTAAGAAGCTAAAAAAAGCATCTTCTTAGAATTAGTGGCATTTTCACAGTGACACTTAACTCAGTCAATAGATTTACTACTTATAATGGAACTACTTAAGTAATTTGAAAGAGCACTGAGAAAGAATACCTGAATTCCATAAATTATTGGCTTAGTACACAAGAACATAGACATTGGTCTTAAGACCTATCTGTGCAGGTGAAGAGAAGACCCTAGGAAGTTCAAATCATGGACAAAAAGTGAAGTTACTATACACAGTAGAGGAAACTCTCAGCTCCCTTCTCTACACTGAAGTCTTTGGTCATGAAGCATAAAATAAATATATATTACTAAAAAAGCCACATGCCAAAGATTTATACAAGATGAGATGACAAGAATCAGGTTCACATTCCTGCCTGAAACAACAATAACAACAACAACAACAACAACATTATAAAACAACAGCTCCCACTGGGCATCAGGTGACAAACTCCAAATTGTGATGAACTCTACAATTTCCCCAGATTATTGCCTTGAAAAAGTTTCTAGGCCAAGGTGCTAGAGGAGGGAACAAGGAACAGCCTGGGAGAATCCTTGAATTGAGGAATTAGAGCCACAAGTCTGAAAAAACCAAAGCAACTAGAATTTACAGGAAAAGAATACCAGAAATGAAAGAATTGTGCAAGAAAATAACTCCAGAGAGTTGTGGAGGGTTTCTCTCATGTATTCAGCAGAGCATCAAAAAAATATGTGTTTGATGATGAAATATGTGTTTACTCATATGGGGAAGAGTCACCTAAAATGATTAAAAATAATAGAACCTGTTACATGTCATTTATACCTGAATAAAAGAGAAAAAAAGAAAGTCAATTGATTATTAAAAAAAAAAGAAATAACAATACCTAATGCACACAGAATTAGAAGTAGTGCCTATTCTCAAAAACTAGCCTGGAAAACCTCATAATTTACAAGGCACTGGGGAGAATACACAAAAAGGTCTAACCTCAGTTGTGGAGCATAAATAGCCCTATCTGGGCACTGTTCTAGTGCAATCTTATAAATCTTAAAATGAAAACTGAATGATCACACTGATTCCAAGACAATTAAATGCATTTTAGAACAAAGCTTAGGAGTATTTGTAGGAATATTAAAACATCTGCCATGTAAAATATTCAGGTGAAAATACAATATCTGACTTCTAATAAAAATTTTGCTGGCATGCAAATAAACAGGAAAATAGGGTACTTGAAAAGTGAAGAGATAAATCAATCAAAATACCCCCAGACAAATATAAATATTAAAATGAACAAAAACAACATTAAAACTAGTTATCCTAATTGCATTCTATATGTTCTAACACTTAAATAGAGTAATGGAAGATACAAAAAATGCCCAAAATAGATTTCTAGAGATTGAAAACGTCAGTGTGTGAAAAAAAACACATAGAATAGGATTAATGGCAGATTAGACATTGCAGGAAAAATTATTAGCAAGTTTAAATATATAATAGTAAAAGTTATTAAAATTGAAACAGAGAGAAAAGATAATATTAAGGAAAAATAATAAACAAAGCATCAGTCAGTTGTGCAACATTTCAAGTAATCTAATATACTATAATGGAATTTCAACAAGGAGAAAACAGGTGGGTGTGTGGGCAAGCAGAAAAAAATAAAGAAATATGGCCCAAGTTTTCCAAATTTTATGAAAGCCATAGACACATAGATTCAAGCAGCTTAATAAAGGCCAAGACAAGAAACATGAATAAAACTGAGCTGAAATAGATCATAATCAAATATCACATATTCATTGATACAAAGAAAGTTTTAAAAGGAATCAGACAAAATGATTTTATATACAGGATAACAAAGGTAAGGATGACTGCAGATTTCTCATTGGAAGCAGGATAAGTGAGATAACAATAAAGCAACATCTTTAAATAAAAGAAAGAAGGAAAGAAAGAAAGCTGTCAACCTAGAATTCTATACCTAGCACAACTGTCTTTAAAACAAGGACAAAACAAAAATGTTTAGACAGAACAAAGCTAAAAGAACATACCACCAGAAAGACTACTATTATGAGTATTTCAAAGTTTTTCAGGCAGAAGGAAAATGACAGGCAATGAAATTATGGTTTTCACACCAAGGAAAGAACACTTAAAATGGTAATGACATGGATAAATAAGATAGTTTATTGTGATATAAATATCCTTTAAAGATAGTTTTAAACTGCTTAAACTAAATGAAAATATACTGCATGGTTTATAATTTATGAAAAATTAAAACATATGGCTATCATAGAGCAAAAGTCAGAAGAACTGAACTCTGCAATTGTAAGATTCTAATACTATAGGTCAAGTGTTATAATATTGCTTGAAAGTAGATTGTGATCCATTAAAGATGTACACCAAGAGGTAATCTATGCAATAAGGTACAGAATAATATATTTGCTAAGGGGTGAATATCCACATTATATAAAGAACCATACAACTCAATAGCAAAACACACACACACACACACACACCACACAAAACCCAACAAACTCTGATTTAAAGCATGGACAGAGAAACTGAATAGGCATTTTTTTTTCCCAAAGAGGACATACAGATGGCCATTAGGTTTATGAAACTGTGCTCAACATTACTAACCATTAACAAAATGCAAATCAAAACCATAATGGGATATCTCCTCACACCTCTTAGAATGGCTATTATCAAAAAGACAAGAGGTAACACATATTGGTGAGGGTATGGAGAAAAGGGAATCCTTGTGCATTTTTGGTGGGGCTATAAACTGGTACAGCTAATATGGAAAACTATATGGAGATTTCTCAAAAAATTTAAAGTAGAGCTACCATATGATCTAGCAATCCCACTTCTGGGTATATGTTCAAAAGAAATAGAAACAAGATATCAAAGAGATATCTTCACTCCCATGTTTATTGCAGCACTATACACAATAGCCAAAATATGTAAACAACCTAAGTGCCCATCAAAACATGGATGAATGGATAAAGAAGATGTAATATGTGTATACATGGCATATATACACAATAGAAGTAAGTCTTGCTCTTTGTGACAACATGGATTAACCTTGAGGGCATTTTGCTAAGTTCAATGAGACAGAAAGAAAAATACTACATGGTATTACTTATATATGAAATCTAAAAACATAGGTCAAACTCATGCAAAAGTGGTTGATGGGACTGGGGGTGGTGAAAGAGGGAGAAATGGCACAAACTTTCAATTGTCATACAAATAAGATCTGAGGATCTAATGCAAAACATGGTGACTACATTTGATAACACTGTATTGTATAATTGAAATTTTCTAATAGAACCTAAATGTTCTCATAAAAAAAAAGTGAAGTGCTGGATATGTTAAGCAGCTAGGTGGGGAGATTCCTTTCATAATGTATATATGTATATCAAGTTGCCACAATGTACACTTTAAATATCTTATAATTTTATGTCATTTAAACCTCAGTATAATTGAAATTAAAAATAAATGCATACTATAAACTCTATAAAACCACTATAAGTGATCTCTGGCTAATAAGCCAATGATGAATAAAATTTAAAAACTTCAAAAGGAGACAGAAAAAAGGGGAAAAATGCAACAAAGAATAGAGAAGATAAATAGGAAACAAATATGAAGTTATTAGATTTAAAAGTCATCCACATAATTAAATACATTATATATAAATGGTCTAAGTACACAAATTAAAAGGCAGAGTTATCAGACAGGATTTAAAAAAAAGGAAGATCCAATTATATGCTGCCTAGAAGAAATGCACTTCAAATATAAAAACAAAAATCGCTTAAAAGTAAAGGATAAGAAAAATGTCTACCATTATAACATTATAAAAAAACTGGAGTGACCATATTAATATCAAGCAAAGCATATTTCAGAGCAAAGAATATTACTAGAGATAAAGAAGGTTATTTTATAATGATAAAGGAGTAATTCATCAAGAAGATATAATATTCTGGGAGGAGCAAGATGGTGGAGGAGTAGGAGAGCTAAATTTTGATGGGTCCCAGGAATTCAGCTAGATAGTTATCAAATCATTTTGAACACCTACAAACTCAAGAGGATATTGAAGAGAGCAATAGCAGCAAGACAGAAAAGTGACCAGTTTCTGGAAGGTAGGACATGCGGAGAAGTGAATCTGAGGTGATATATGGGAAGACAGACTGTGCGGGGAGAGGCTGACTCCTGTGCAAGCAGAGCACAAAATTGGAACTTTTAAAAGTGTGCTCCACTGAGGGACATCACTCCAGAGGCTATGCGGGGGGTGGAGCCCTCCCAGGGACAATGTGGTCTCAGGTCTCTCAGTCACAAAAAGACTTGTGGTCTGGGTGTGGCAGAGCTCTCAGGTATCAGAGCAGGAAAACCGGTTGCAAAGACAGAGCTGAGAAGGGGGGTCTCAGCTTGGGGTTCCATAAACTGTGATTCCTAGCACAGTTGGGCATCTACTCTTTGAACAGGGACCCCACAAGTGGCAGATCTGGGTAGCCTCACCTTCCTTCCCTGGGGGAGTGGCATGGGAATGCACTGCAGGAATCTGCTGGGTATGGAGAATCCTAACAGGGTTGAGTGCCAGAGACAGAAATGTTCGGTCACAGGCTGGGTGAGCACAGAGTCTGACCGGAGACCAGGAAAATGGGAATGATTGACTGTTCTCCTCTGAGGATGCATTGAGGAGTGGGGCCGCTGGGGCAGGAGATGTGGTACACTGTGGAGGGTGCACTTAGGAGTGGCTCCTAGGGGGCAAGAGATTTGGAAGCCACCATTTTCATTCTCTGCCTCCAAAGCTGTATGGAAAGCTTGCAGGGAACAAAAGCCACTGAGAGCAAACCCAAGCAGATTACTTAGCCTGGCCCCTGGCAAGGGAAGTTCAATTCTGCCTCAGGCAAAGATATTTGAGAATCACTGCAACATGCCCCTCCCCCAGAAGATAAACAAGAACATTCAGCCAAGGCAAGTTCACCAATCAATGAGAACTGCAAAACTTCAGCTAGGGAAATACAGCACATAGAATTCATGGCTTTCCCCCCATGATTCTTTAGTCTTTCAAAGTTAAATTTTTTTAATTTTATTTTTAAAAAATTTTCCTCTTTCCATTTTAACCTTTTTAAACAGTTTTATCTTATCAATTACTTTATAAAAATCTTTTTGAATTTTCACCTTTACAGTCATATTCCATCCCTTCATTGTGTTTACCCTTATTTTTGTATATATATATATACAAAAGGGAGGCAGTGTCTTCTAACAGACCAAAATACTCCCAAAATCAAGTATGTGACTCTGTTCTATTCAGAAGTCTAACTACACACACACACACACACACACACACACACACACACATATACATATTTTTTTTGCCTTTCCTTTCTTCTCCCCCAAGTTTCTGGTCTCTTCTAATTTGGTTAGTGTGTATTTTTCTGGGGTCATTGCTACTCTTTTAATATTTTGTTCTCTCATTCATCTTTCTTCTCTGGATAAAATGACAAGGTGAAAAACTGACCTCAAAAAAAAAAAAAAAAGAAAAGAGGCTGTATGGACTGCTGGGGACCTATTCAATATGGACATTAGTAAGATGTCAGAAGTATATTTCAGAATGATGATTACAAAGATGATAGCTAGGCTTGAAAAAAGCACAGAAGATATTAGAGAATCCCTTTCTGGAGCAATAAAAGAACTAAAATCTAATCAAGTTGAAATAAAAGCTATTAATGAGGTGCAATAAAAAAGGCAGTTTCTTGCTGTTAGGATAAATGATGCAGAAGAGTATCAGTGATAGAAGACAAATGATGGAGAATAAAGAGGCTGAGAAAAAGAGATATAACCAACTACTGGGTCAAGAGAGGAGAATTCAAAAGATAAGTGATACCATAAGATGAAACAATGTTAAAATAATTGGGATCCCAGAAGAAGAAGAAAAAGAAGGGGGTGGGCAGAAGGCATATTGGAACAAATTATACCACCAGAGAACTTCCCTACTTTGGGGAAGGGAATAAGCATCAAAATCTAGGAGGCACAGAGCACCAACCCCCTTAAAATCAATAAAAATGTCAACATCCCATCATCTAATAGTAAAACTTACAGGTCTCAGTGACAAAGAGAAAATCCTAAGCAACTCAGGATAAGAGGTCTGTAACATATAATGGTAGAAATATTAGATTGGCAGAAGACCTATCCACAGAGACCTTGCAGGCCATAAAGGACTGGCATGATATATTCAGAGCACTAAATGAGGAAACCATGTAGCCACGAATACTATATCCAGCTAGGCTGTCACTGAAAATAGCAGGATAAATAAAAAGCTTCCAGGACAAATTAAAACTAAAAAAATTTGCAAACACCAAACCAGCCCTATAGGAAATATTGAAAGGGGTCTTCTAAGTGAAGAGAAAACCTAAAATTAACAGACCAGAAAGGAACAGAGACAATATACAGTAACAGCCACCTTCCAGACAGTACAATAGCTCTAAATTTATATCTTTCAATAGTTACCCTGAATGTAAATGGGCTAAATGCCCCAATCAAAAGACACAGGGTATCAGAATGGATAAGAAAAAACAAGACCCATTGATATGTTGTTTGCAAGAAATTCATTTTAGACCCAAAGACCCCTCCAGATTTAAAGTGGAAAACAGTTTACCATGCTAATGGACATCAAAATAAAGCTGAGGTGGCAATTGTTATATCAGATAAATTAAATTTTAAGCCAAAGACTGCAATAAGAGATGAGGAAGGATACTATATTATTCTTAAAGGGTTTGTTCAGCAAGAAGATCTAACAGTTTTAAATAACTATGCCCTTAACATGGGAGCGGCCAATTATACAAACCAATTAATAACAAAATAAAAGAAACACATCAACACTAATACAATAATAGTAGGGGACTTTAACACCCCCCTCACTGAAATGGACAGATCATCTAAGGAAAAGGTCAACAAGGAAATAAAGGCTTTAAATGACACACTGGACCAGATGGACATCACAGATATATTCAGAACATTCCATCCCAAAGCAACAGAATACACATTCTTCTCTGGTGCACATGGGACATTCTCCAGAATAGATCACATCCTGGTTCATAAATTGGTCTCAGCCAGTACCAAAAGACTGGGATCATTCCCTGCATATTTTCAGACCAAAATGCTTTGAAACTAGAACTCCACCACAAGAGGAAAGTTGGAAAGAGCTCAAATACATGGAGGGTAAAAAGCATCTTACTAAAGAATGAATGGGTCAACCAGGAAATTAAAGAAGAATTTAAAAGATTCATAGAAAAAAATGAAAATAAAAACACAACTGTTTAAAATCTTTGGGATGCAGTAAAGGCAGTCTGGGAAGGAAAGTATACAGCAATACAAGCCTTTCTGAAGAAACAAGAATGGTCTCAAATACACAAGCTAACCATACACCTAAAGGAGCTGGAGAAAGAAGAGCAAAGAAACCCTAAATCCAGCAGAAGAAAAGAAATAATAAAGATCAGAGCAGAAATCAATGAAATCGAAACCAAAAGAACAGTAGTACAGATCAATGAAACTAGGAGCTGGTTCTTTCAAAGAATTAATAAGATTGAGAAACCTCTGGGGCACCTGGCTGGCTCAGTGGATTAAGCCACTGCCTTCAGCTCAGGTCATGGTCTCAGGGTCCTGAGATTGTGCCCCGCATTGGGCTTTCTACTCAGCAGGGAGCCTGCTTCCTCCGCTTTCTCTTCCTGCCTCTCTGCCTACTTGTTCTCTCTCTCTCTCTCTGTAAAATAAATAAATAAATGAATAAATAAATCTTTAAAAAATTGATAAACCTCTGGCCAGACTTATCAGAAAGAAAAGAGAAAGGACCCAATTAGTAAAATCATGAATGAAAGAGGAGAGATCACAACGAACACCAAAGAAATACAAATGATTAAGAACATATTATGAACAACTATCTACCAGCACATTTGAGAATCTGGAAGAAATGGATGCATTCCTAGAGATGTATAAACTACTGAAATTCAACCAGGAAGAAGTAGAAAAGCTGAACTGACCCATAACCATTAAACAGATTGAAACAGTCATCAAAAATCTCCCAACAAACAAGAGTCCAGGGCCAGAGGGCTTTCCAGTGTAAGTCTACCAAACATTTAAAGAAGAATTAATACCTATTCTCCTGAAACTGTTCCAAATAGAAATGGAAATAAAACTTCCAAACTCATTTTATGAGGCCAGCATTACCTTGATCTCAAAATCAGACCAAGACCCCACCAAAAAGGAGAATTACAGACCAATATCCCTGATGAACATGGATGAAAAATTCTCACCAAAATACTAGCCAATAGGATCCAATAGTACCTCAAAAGTACTAATCACCACGAGCAAGTGGGATTTATTCCTGGGCTGCAAGGTTGGTTCAAATTCCACAAATCAATCAATGTGACACATTAATGAAAGAAAGAACAAGAACCATGTGGTACTCTCAGTAGATGCTGAAAAAGCATTTGACAAGGTACAGCATCCTTTCTTGATCAAAACTCTTCACGGTGTGGAGATCAAGGGTATGTACCTCAATATCATCAAAGTTATCTATGAAAAACCCTCAGCGAATATCATTCTTAATAGGGAAAAACTGAAATCTTTCCCCCTAAGGTCAGGAACATGACAGGGCTGTCCATGATCACCACTACTATTCAACACAGTACTAGAAGTCCTAGCCTCAGCAATTGGACAACAACAACAACAACAATAAAATAAAAGGCATCTGAATTGCCAAAGAAGGAGTTAAACTCTTACTCTTTGCAGATGAGATGATACTTTATGTATAACATCCAAAAGACTCCACCCCAAAACTGCTAGAACTCATACAGGTATTCAGTAAAATGTCAGAATATAAAATCAATGCACAGAAATCAGTTGCATTTCTATACACAAACAACAAGACAGAAGAAAAAGAAATTAAAGAGTTGATCTTATTTACAATTGCACCCAAAACCATACGATACCTAGGAATAAACCTAATCAAAGAGGCAAAGAATCCACTCAGAAAACTATAAAGTACTCATGAAGGAAATTGAGGAAGACACAACAAAATAGAAAAACGTTCCATGCTCATGGGTTGGAAGAACAAATATTGTGAAAATGTTTATGTTACCTAAAGCAATCTCCACATTTAATGCAATCCCTATCAAAATAATATCCTTTTTTTTTTTCAAAGAAATGGAACAAATAATCCTAAAATGTGTATGGAACCAGAAAAGACCCTGAATAGCCAGAGGAATTTTGAATAAAAGAACCAGAGTTGGTAGCATCACAATTCCAGACTTCAAGCTCTATTACAAAGCTGTAATCATTAAGACAGTGTGGTATTGGTAGAAAAACAGACACACAGATTAGTGGAGCAGAATAGAAAGCCCAGTAATGGGCCCTCAACTCTATGGTCAACTAATCTTGACAAGGCAAGAAAGAATGTGCAATAGAAAAAAGTCTCTTCAACAAATGGTGCTGGAAAAATTGGACAGCCACATGCAGAAGAATGAAACTGGACCATTTCCTTACACCACACAAAAATAAGACTCAAAATGGATGAAAGGCCTCAATGTGAGATAGGAATCCATCAAAATCCTTGAGGAGAACACAGACAGCAACCTCTTTGACCTCAGCCACAGAAACTTCTTCCTAGAAACATAGCCAAAGGCAAGGGAAGCAAGGGCAAAAATGAATCATTGGGACTTCATCAAGATAAAAAGCTTTTGCACAGCAAAGGGAACAGTCAACAAAACCAAAAGACAACCAACAGAATGGGAGAAGGTATTTGCATATGACATATGAGATAAAGAGCTAGTATCCAAAATCTATAAAGAATTTATCAAACTCAACATCCAAAGAAAAAAAAATAATCCAATGAAGAAATGGGCAGAAGACATGAACAGACATTTCTGCAAAGACATCCAAATGGCCAATAGACCCATGAAAAAGTGCTCAACATCACGTGGTGTCAGGGAGATATAAATCAAAACCACATTGAGATACACCTCACAAGAGTCAGAATGGCTAAAATTAACCATTCAGGAAATGACAGGGGTTGGCAAGGATGTGAAGAAAGGGGAACCCTCCTCCACAGTTGGTGAGGATGCAAGCTGGCACAGCCACTCTGGAAAACAGTATGGAGGTTCCTCAAAAAATTGAAATATAGCTACCCTACAACCCAGCAATCATACTACTGTGTATTTACTCTAAAGATATAAATGTAGTGATCCAAATGGGCACGTGCACCCCAATGTTTATAGCAGCAGTATCTACCACAGCTAAAATATGGAAAGAGCCTAGATGTCCATCAATAGATGAATGGATAAAGATGTGGTAATATGTACAATGGAATACTATGAAGCCATCAAAAAAACGAAATCTTGCCATTTGCAATGACGTGGATGGAACTAGAGGGTATTATGCTA
Source organism: Taxidea taxus jeffersonii (assembly GCA_003697995.1). Classification (NCBI taxonomy): domain Eukaryota; kingdom Metazoa; phylum Chordata; class Mammalia; order Carnivora; family Mustelidae; genus Taxidea; species Taxidea taxus. Next base: position 141,485 of record ML110507.1, read on the forward strand.
AGTGAAATAAGTAAGTCTGAGAAAGAGAACTATCATATGATCTCTCTGATATGAGGAATTTAAGAGGCAGGGCAGGGAGTCATGGGGGGGGAAGGGAGGGAAAAATGAAACAAAATGGGCCTGGAGAGGGAAACAAACCATAAAAGACTCTTAGGAAACAAACTGAGGGTTGCTGGGAGTGAGGGGAAAGGATAGGATGGCTGGGTTATGGACATTAGGGAGAGTATATGCTATGGTAAGTGCTGTGAATTGTGTGAGACTGATGATTCACAGACCTGTACCCATGAAGCAAATAATACATTATATGTTAATTTTAAGAAATCACAAGGTGAAAAAAAGAAGACATAACATTCTTAAATGCTTATGCATTTGATAACTAAGCTATAAAATACATGAAATTAAAACCAATCCAATGACAAGGAGAAATAAAAAATTCACAATTACAGTATATGATTATTGATAATTTCTAGATGAAGTAGAAAATAAAAATCAGTAAGAAATGTATATTTAAACAACTTCATCCACAACTTTATCTAACTGATTTTATGGAATACTCCACTTAAGGGAATACACATACTTTTCTTGTGCGCAGGAAACATCTGTGAAAATAGACCATAATCTGGGCAATAAAACAAGTCTCAACAAATTTAAAGTAATTCAAGTAATACAAACTATGCTCTTTGACTGAAATGGAATTAAATTAAAAATCAAATATGGAAGTAATATCTAGAGTCTAAAAATCACATAGAACTACAAAGGATTTAGAATTGCCAGAACAACTTTGAGAAAGATCAATAGTGGCAAACTAACACTGCATGCTTTTGAGTGTTATAAACCCACAGTAATGAAAACAGAGTGGTATTGGTGTAAAGATAGAGATACAGCTCAAAACAGTGGAGTAGATTTGAGAAACAGGCCCACACATATATGTTTCACTAATTTTCAATGAAGGTAAGAAAGTAATTTAGTGGAACAGAGAGAGTCTTTTCAACACAATATTGAAACAAGTAGGCATCTCTATGCAGAAAAAAAAAGAAAGAAAATAAAGGAAAAAAGATACTGTCTCATACCCCACATCATATCCAAATTAACTAAAAATGAATCCTCAACTAAGATGTAAGACCTAAAATGATAAAATTTCTAGAACAAAGCATAGAAGACTTTTGTGACCTTGGGATAGGCAAATAAGATATGACAACAAAAGTGTGATCCATAAAATAATAAATTTATATATTGGATTTCAACAAAATTAAAAGCTTCTACTCTGTAAAAGATGTTAACAGGAAAATGGTAGCCACACTCATGGTGAATGTGTTGAATCTCTATATTATCCACCTGAAACTAATATAGCATTATGTGTCAACTATATTCCAATAAAAAATTTAAAAAAGAGAAGCCAAAAACTGGGAGAAATACTGATAAAGTATAGCTTTGGTGGAAAATCTATATCCCAAATACTTAAACATAGTAATAAGAAAACAAAACCCTATTACAAAATAGGCAAACAATATGAATAGATGCTTCAAAGAAGATTAAAGAGCTGGCAAATAACACTGAACATCGTTTTAACATTGGGAAATGTGTATTAAAACCACAATGATGTTTCACTACATATCTATTAGAATAGCTACAATTATAGAATGACCATATCAAATGTTGCCAGTGATGTGGAAGAATTACAACTCCTCTACACTGCTGATAGTAATGTAAAACTCCTTTGGAAAAGTTAGGTATTCTCTTTCTTTTTTTTTTTTTTAAATTTTTTGTTCTTTCTTTACTTTTTTATTAACATATAATTTATTATTCATTTCAGGGATACAGGTCTGTGAGTCATCAGTCTTACACAACTCACAGCACTCACCGTAGCACATACACTCCCCAATGTCCATCACCCAGCCATCCTACCCCCTGGCCTCTTCCCCTCCATCAACCCTCGGTTTTCGGTATTTTCTTTAAAAAGCCAGGTATATCCCTACCATATGGACCAGTCATTTAACTTCTAGATATTTCTCTTAAAAAAAGGAAAGCATATGTCTATAGCAGCTTTATTTGTAATATAAAACTATTTTATTTGTAATACAAAAACTGGTAACAGCTCAAATGTCCAACAACAAGGGTATAGATAAACTTTGGTATCAATATACAGTTGAGTACTACTCAATAAAAAAGAGAAATGAACTATTTTTAAAATGATTTTATTTAATTGAGAGTGTGAACACAAGTGGGGGGAGGGGTAGAAGGAGAGGAAGAAGCAGACTTCCCGCTGAGCAGGGAGCCTGGTGTGGGGCTTGACCCCATGACCCTGGGATCATGATCTTAGCCTAACACAGAAGAAAAAACCACCAAGCCACCAAGATGCTCCAAGAGAAATGAACTACTCATACCACAAAAAACATGGATGACTCTCAAAATAATTATGTCAAAAGAAGCTGGACAAGAAAGAGAATATATAATTCCATTTCTATAAAATTCTTGAAAATGCAAACTAATCTATAGTAACAGAAAAATTAGTGTTTGCCTAGGAGAGGGCAAAGCAGGAAGGTGTGGAAGGGAAAGATTGTAAAGGGTTGTTAGGAACTTTTTGCTGGTGGTGGATACGTGTTCATTCTCTGGCTGTGGTGATTATTTCAAGATATATATATATATACACACACACACACACACATATATATATATATATATATATGCACACAAGAAGGGAAATAATCAAGATTAGAGCAGAGATCATTGAGATAGAAACTAGAGATACAGTAGAATGCATCAGTGAAACTAGAAGCTGGTTTTTTGCAAGAATCAATAAGATCGATAAACTACTGGCCACACTAATCCAAAAGAAAAGAGAGAAGGCCCAAATTAATAAAATTATGAATGAAAAGGGAGAGATCAAAACTAACACCAAGGAAATAGAAATAATCATCAGAAGTTATTATCAACAGTTATATGCCAATAAGTTAAGCAACCTAGATGAAATGGATGCATCCCTGGAAAACTATAAACTTCCACAATTGAACCAGGAAGAAATTGACAACCTGAATAGACCAATATCTAGTAATGAGATTGAAGCAGTGATCAAAAACCTCCCAAAAAACAAGAGCCCAGGAACTGACAGATCCCTGGGGAATTCTACCAAACTTTCAAAGAAGAAATAACACCTATTCTCCTGAAGCTGTTTCAAAAAATTGAAGCATAAGGAAAACTTCCAGACTCTTTTTATGAAGCCAGCATTACCCTGATCCCCAAACCAGGCAAAGACCCCACCAAAAAGGAGAATTTCAGACCAATATCACTGATGAATATGGACGCTAAGATTCTCAACAAGATCCTAGCAAATAGGATCCAACAGCACATTAAAAAGATTATCCACCATGACCAGGTGGGATTCATCCCTGGGTTGCAAGGATGGTTCAACATTCGCAAATCAATCAATGTGATAGAACAAATCAATAAGAGAAGAGAGAACCTCATGGTCCTCTCAATTGATGCGGAAAAAACATTTGACAAAATCCAGCATCCGTTCCTGATTAAAACACTTCAAAGTATAGGGATAGAGGGAACCTTCCCGAACTTCACAAAATCTATCTATGAAAAACACACAGCAAACATCATCCTCAATGGGAAAGAGCTCACAGCCTTCCCACTGAGATCGGGAACATGACAAGGATACCCACTCTCACCACTCTTGTTCAACATAGTATTAGAAGTCCTAGCAACAGAAATCAGACAACAAAGAGAAAAGGTATCCAAATTGGCAATGAAGAAGTCAAACTCTCTCCCTTCACAGATGACATGATACTTTATATGGAAAACCCAAAGACTCCACCCCCAAACTACTAGAACTCATACAGCAATTCAGTAATGTGGCAGGGTACAAAGTCAATGTACAGAAATAAGTTGCTTTCTTATACACTAACAATGAAAACACAGAAAGGGAAATTAGAGAATCAATTCCATTTACTGTAGCACCAAGAACCATAAGATACCTAGGAATAAACCTAACCAAAGAGGTAAAGGATCTGTACTTGAGAACTACAGAACACTCATGAAAGAAATTGAAGAAGACACAAAAAGATGGAAGACCATCCCATGCTCTTGGATTGGAAGAATAAACATTGTTAAAATGTCTATACTGCCTAGAGAAATCTATACTTTTAATGCCATTCCGATCAAAATTCCACCAGTATTTTTCAAAGAGCTGGAGCAAATAATCCTAAAATTTCTATGGAATCAGAAGAAACCCTGAATTGCTAAGGAAATGCTGAAAAAGCAAAACAAAACTGGCGGCATCACGTTACCCGATTTCAAGCTTTACTACAAAGCTGTGATCACCAAGACAGCATGGTACTGGCATGAAAACAGACAAATAGACCAGTGGAACAGAGTAGAGAGTCCAGATATGGACCCTCAACTCTATAGTCAAATAATCTTTGACAAAGCAGGAAAAAATATACAGTGGAAAAAAAGACAGTATCTTCAATAAATGGTACTGGGAAAATTGGACAGGTATATGTAGAAGAACGAAACTCAACCATTCTCTTTCACTGTACACAAAGATAAACTCAAAATGGATAAAAGACCTCAACATGTGATAGGAATCCATCAGAATCATAGAGGAGAACATAGGCAGTAACCTCTTCGATATCAGCTACAGCATCGTCTTTCAAGATATGTCTCCAAAGGCAAAGGAAACAAAAGCGAAAATGAACTTTTGGGACTTCATCAAGATCAAAAGTTTCTGTACAGCAAAGGAAACAGTCAACAAAACAAAGAGGCAACCCATGGAATGGGAGAAGATATTTGCAAATGACAGTACGGACAAAAGGCTGATATCCAGAATCTATAAAGAACTTCTCAAACTCACTACACACAAAACAGATAATCATGTCAAAAAATGGGCAGAAGACATGAACAGACACTTCTCCAATGAAGACATACAAATGGCTATCAGACACATAAAAAATGTTCATCATCACTAGCCATCAGGGAGATTCAAATCAAAACCACATTGAGATACCACCTTACACCAGTTAGAATGGCCAAAATTAGCAAGACAGGAAACAATGCGTGTTGGAGAGGATGTGGAAAAAGGGAAGCACTCTTATACTGTTGGTGGGAATGCAAGTTGGTGCAACCACTTTGGAAAACAGTGTGGAGATTCCTTAAGAAATTAAAAATAGAGCTTCCCTATGACCCTGCAATAGCACTACTGGGTATTTACCCCAAAGATACAGATGTAGTGAAAAGAAGGGATATCTGCACCCCAATGTTCATAGCAGCAATGGCCACAGTTGCCAAACTGTGGAAAGAACCAAGAAGCCCTTCAAAGGACGAATGGATAAGGAAGATTTGGTCCATATACACTATGGAGTATTATGCCTCCATCAGAAAGGATGAATACCCAACTTTTGTATCAGCATGGATGGGACTGGAAGAGATTATGCTGAGTGAAATAAGTCAAGCAGAGAGAGTCAATTATTATATGGTTTCACTTATTTGTGGAGCATAACAAATAACACAGAGGACATGGGGAGATGGAGAGGAGAAGGGAGTTGAGGGAAATTGGAAGAGGAGTTGAACCATGAGAGACTGTGGACCCTGAAAAACATTCTGAGGGTTTTGAAGGGGCAGGGGGTGAAAGGTTGGGGGAGCCAGGTGGTGGGTTTTATGGAGGGCACATATTGCATGGAGCACTGGGTGTGGTGCATAAACAATGAATTCTGTTACACTGAAAAGAAATTAAATAAATAAATAAACGTAAAAAAAGATACATATATATGTCAAAAACTATCAAATAATACATTCAATGTATACACAGCTTATTATCTGTCAATTGAAAACAAAAAGAAAACTACCACCCTACATGTTTCTTTATCCCAAGGAATAGATGCCCAAATCCAAATACTCCTATCAAGTAGGAGTTCTAGTGTTTTCTTCATATAAAGCATATAGAAGCTAACAAATAATGATTAATTTAATCTTCATAATAGATCAGTGATTCTGAGATGATCAGAGATTTTGTAGATCTAGTTTCCAATCCTCCCCTCACCCACTCTAAATCCCTCAAATGATCATACAACTTGGAAATATTCCTATGAGGAGTATCTTTAAAATCATCATATAACAGATCAAAGCAAAGGTGTGCAAAATCCCCATTCAGAGTCAGGAATGTCTTTAGCTAGAAACACTTGATTGCAATTTAAAAATATCAACTTGATTGAATTGATTAAGGGAAGAATATGCCAGTGATGGATGGATTTGGCCACCAAAAGAGGCCTAGACAAAGGAGCATCTTGGAGGTATCTTTTTTTAAAGATTTAAAAAAATTTTTTTTAAATTTATTTGAGAGAGAGCATGAGAAGGGGGAGGGTCAGAGGGAGAAGCAGACTCCCTGTCAAGCAGGGAGCCCAATGAGGGACTTGATCCTTGGACTCCAGGATCATGACCTGAGCAGAAGACAGTTACTTAACCAACCAAGCCACCCCAGGTGCCCTGGAAGCATCTTTTTCGAGTGACCACTGTGTGCTCCAGGAGAGAGAGAGTGATGAAGAACTTGACCTACCCTATATTTATGGCATGTGTATCTTTGTTATGAGGTTGGGTTCATAGGTGTGAGTGTGTTGTTTTCAAATATCTAGAATCAGATAGTTAAATTATCTGCATAATTAAAATATTCTGCATATTCAGAAAACCCCTTCTAATAATAATCTGGCTTCCATGGACCCTGCCTTCAAAGAGATAGTGTACTGACAGAGAAGTGCAGCGCCCCTTGGTAGTTATAGTTTTCACTTTAAATGAAGCACAGGCTTTCAGAAGTTATACCTCAGTCTCTGCATGTTTAGCTAATGTGAAGCATCACTGGAAAGATAGCCATTCCTGTCACTGAGCCTGCAAGATGGAAATGCGGAACGGGACTTAGTAGCAAATGCAACAACCATCCCACTCTGTGAGGACCTTGCCTTTTCCATGAAAATTTCTTTGGCTATTTTCCTCCTGCTTTAGAAATTCTCTAATTAGGTGTTGATATACCTATTTCCCAGATAAAAAAACAGGGTCAGTGATGTTCTAGTTCTTGCTCAAGTTCACCCTTCTGGTAAAGAAGAAAGCTTAGGGTCCATCCTACCAAGGGCTTCTGACTCCAAGTCCTAACTGCTCTTTATTGCTTCCTGCCAATGAGGTGTGGCCAGTGTCAAGAGAGATAACTTTGTTAATGCCTGTGGGCTCTATATAGGTGTTGGTACAAGATCTGGGGGCAGGGAGAAAACATTTGTTAAAATGCAGCTACCAATTGAAATAAAGGCAGTTAAGTCTTAAATGGTCAGTCTAAACACTGCCTTCCTAATAGCAAAAGCATCCACTGCCAGAATTCTGCCTCATGGCATTTACTGACTTGTTCAGACTCAGAAGGTCTTTGCTTCAACTCAGGAATAACGTGTATCCATGTGTGCAGTCCGTCTGCTCCATGTATGCAAGTGGATGTGACTAGGTGAGTGTTCATGATTATCTTTAGACATTGTTGGTAATTGGAAATGATTTCACTTCAACAGCAAATGCTGGGCTGGAATCTGATTGGGAATTAGTACATGCCTCACCCACATAGGTAAGTCTCAAGGGCTGGGATTATCAAGCTTAGTTCAGCAGCTAGTTCTATTTGAGTTCATTATCTGTGACTGCCTGTCTCAGGAGGCCTGCAGCGCCCTGCTAAGACATTCAGGAGGTATCAGCCTAAAAAGAGTTTATATGTGAAAAGGGGAACGTGAGGCCATTTTTTTTCTTCATTGTACTAAAGCCGGGGTAATTAAAAATGACATAGCTAATCTGCTGTTACCGTCAACATGGTGGTTGGTTATTTCTGCACATTCTAGGATGATAGACTGACCTCACACTATCTTCTTCGCAAATGGAAGAGTCAGCATTTACCTATCTTGCCAAATAAAATGCTCTGCGCAGATTTATAATCAGCTCACTGTCCAAGGGAGGTGAGGGGCTGGTATTTTGTAAGGAAGTAGGGACTGGATTTTCAAGGTCTTTAGTGGAAGGAAAGAATCAACTCCCAAAGCAATTAGCATTTATGTTGGAATGGGTTCTAAATTCCTTTGGGCAAGAACTGTATTCTTTTGCTTTTGTATAATAAAAGATTAACTCGTACATAATAGATGCTCAATAAAAATTTACAGTATTTCACTAAAGCATTATTTCAAAAAGAAAGCCATATCACAATTCGGGGCTCTAAGAATTTTGTTTCATGAATTTTTTTCAACCCAATTCATTCCTGCCTCCCTGTGATGTAATACCCACAGTTCCTTTGAATTGACAATAGCAAAGTTGTTCTGTCTGACGCTTAAGAGACAGGGCAGACAAACTTACACTTTATTCTGGGGTTGATATTAGCTAATAACTTTGAATATTTAAGTTTGAATTGTTGAAAGGTGAAGGGAATGCCTCAGCTGTGTCTGTACATGTATTTCCATCTAGACGTAATACAAATAATTTCTAAAAATGTGTATTAAAAGGCTTTTAATTTTGTCTAAATTGATTCATCAATCAACACACTTATCTAATACAAACTATGTGGAAATCACTATAACAGGCAGAAGGCAAAACACAAGGAAAGAAAAGGCAGGTTATCTGTTTCTATAGAGCTAACAGTGCATTTGGGGGAAAATAATTCATGCAACACACTTTTTGCTGCATATTTTGCACTACCATGTAGAAGTTATAGTGGTGGTTTTCTGATGGCCATAAAAAGAGATGAAAACACAGACCTCAACGCAAAAGGCTATTGCCTAGCAGGAGGGATAACACAAGCATATAAACCTATTTAGTGATTGAGTATGAAATTTATTATAAGATAGATCTAAATACAGTGTTATGGAATTCAAAGAGCAAGGAGAGCATACGTCATGTCAGGGGTTTCATTGAGCATGTAGTCTTTGAAATAAAGCTTGACAGATATAAAATACCAATTGCTTTCTAGTCACCTTCAATATTTCTAAGACACCAAAGAGAGTTTGACACCCTCTCCATTTCTCTTAATAGTTATAATTCCAGATAGCTCAGAAGTCGTGATAGAATGTGACATGCACATGTGTGTGTGTTGGGTGTGATATGGGGAAATGTGACCTTATAGGATGTTTACAGATGATAGCGATTTTTGCAATCTCTTCTGTGCCCATGACTTTAAACAACCACGTGTATATGAATGACTAACTGACCTGAATCTTTAGCCCAGATCTCTTCTCTGAGCTCCTAGCCCCACAAAGCCAACTGTCTAGGTAACATGTTCTTGAGGTATTTTAAAGGCACCTCAAACTCAGGTCTGTGATTGAATTTCCATATTCCCATCACTTCTGGTGGTAGTAGTGAGTGCTATTTCTGGAGCTCTTCTTTCTGGTATATTGTACTTTGTGTCCTTGAAGAGGTGTAGTCATATAATTTACTTTGGTAAACAAAATATGAACAGAAGTGACATGTATCACTTCTGAGTATAAGCCTTTAAGAGCTGCCTTGAAATTGGGTATAGTCCCTTCCCTTCTGACAAAGAAATCAACATTTCAGGTGGTGAAAATGCCATTAACTTTGTTTCCTAAATGAGGATGCCATAGAATAGAGTCCCTGTCTCACCTGTCATGGACCTGGAGTGTGAATGTGAAATGAATCACAGTTTTTATAGCTTTATTGAGATATATTTCACAGACCATAAAATTAAGTCAGTGGTTTTTAGTATATTCAGAACTGTGCAACCATCATACCAATACAATTTTAGAACATTTCAAAGCCCCTCAAAGGAACTCCATATACATCAGCAGTCATTCCTCATTCCCACTTACCCCAAGCCCTACCTCCAGCTCTGGGTGACCTCTGATCTACTTCTGGTCTTGGAACTTTTATTGTTTACATCAGTAATAATTGGAGGATGCTAGTTTTTGAAGCATAACTTAGCTGACAGATTGGCTTCCTTCTAGTGTTCTCTGTTTTAATAAATGGGGCAAACTGTCACAAAAATCAGAAATTTAGAAGTTATTCTTTATGCCCCACCTTATTTCCGACATTTAGCTAGTCTACAACTCCTGTGAATTTTGCCTCCTGCTTATTTCTTTGATTTGTCTGTTTCTCTCTAATTTCATTGCTACCACTATAATTCATCTCTTTCATGCACTTTTGCTAATGTGCCCAAATTTCTGAAAGATATTGAACTTTGGGATTTGTGAATGAGAAGACAGAATTCCTGAGGATGTTTTGGAAATCCTGAAATCCTAAACCATTCTGTATTTTTCGCAAAAATCTATCTGTTTTTTGGTGGCAGGGTTGTAACAATAATTCTTTTTTTTTAAATTTTTTATTTATTTGACAGACAGAGATCACAAGTAGGCAGAGAAGCAGGCAGAGAGAAGGGAGGGGAAGCAGGCTCCCCACTGATCAGAGAGCCCAATGTGGGGCTCCAGGACGCTGGGATCATGACCTGAGCCGAAGGCAGAGGCCTAACCCACTGAGCCACCCAGGCCCCACATAACAATAATTCTTTAATTTAATTTTTTCAGTGTTCCAATATTCATTGTTTATGCACTGAAAAAATAAAATAAAAAAAATAAAATTAAAAAAATAAAGAGGTAATACATGACCAAAAAACCCCAATAATTCTTAACAATATTTACCTGTACATATTTACATTCATTAAAAGGAACAATTGGTTGTAATAATAAAGCATGCATCATTTTTTTTTGTGATAGGAAGATACAAAAGTTTCAGAGATTTTCTATAAAAATAAATGCGTGCTTTCTAATTATCATGAAACAACATACTTTGACAAAATTCAATATCTCAGTAATATGTAAAAGTGATCTCTACCTGATAAAGACATTTGATGACAGAAAACATTAAATAAAGATAACAGTAATACAAAATAAATGCCAAAATATAAGTCCCTTAAACATTGAAATATGAAATGCCAAATATTTAATAATTATTCTTAAGATGAAATGTAAAAACACACAAAGCATTAATTGCTCTATTAGCTTTGATGTTTGTTTCATGACAACTATTGCAGATGTAACAAAATTTCTTACATTGCTCTTTGGCATTACATTTTTTTTCCCCAGATGCTCCTGTTTTTACTTTTATTTTTATTTTTTTTTAATTTTTTAAAATTTTTATTTAAACATATAATGTAACCCCACCACCCTCTCCCAACACCCCTCCCCCCACCCCCTTCAGTTTGTTTTATGACATTAAGAGTCTTTTTTGGTTTGTCTCCCTCCCAATCCCATCTTGTTTCATTTATTCTTTTCCTACCCCCTTAACCCCCACCCCCATTGCATCTCCACTTCCTCATATCAGGGAGATCATATGATAGTTGTCTTTCTCCAATTCACTTATTTCGCTAAGCATAATACCCTCTTTTTTTAGTTTTTATTTTATCATTTTTAACTGATGTCAGAGATTTTTTTTTTTTAAGATTTTATTTATTTATTTGACAGAGAGAGAGAGAGATCACAAGTAGGCAGAGGGGGAGGGGTAAGCAGGCTTCTGGCTGAGCAGAGAGCCCAATGTGGAAGGCCAGAGGCTTAACCCACTGAGCCACCCAGGTGCCCAAGAGATTCTTTTTTTCTAATTACCTCTTTAATAAGGTATTTTATATGGTGATTTTGTAGTTGCATATGTAATATAAACATATTTAATATTGTTTTAGATTCAGTGGGACTTTTTCTTTTCATTCTTTTTTTTTTGGAAGTATAGTTGACACATGAAATTACATTAGTTTAAATATAGCGAATTCAATATACTCATTCAACAACTCTATATGTTGTGCTATGCTCGGTGCATCTATATGACAAATGTAGCTACTATCTATCACCATACAGCACAATTAAAGAAAGTATCATTGAGTATATTCCCCATGCTATACCTTTTATCCTCCTGACTTATGCATTTCATAACTGAAAACCTACATCTCCCACTCCCCTTCACCATTTTGCCCACCCCCATACCTCCCTCCTCTCTGGCAACCCTCAGTTTGTTTTTTGTATTTATAGGACTTTTTCTGCTTTTTGTTTGTTTATTTATTCATTTCTTTCTTTTTTTTTTTTTAGGTTCTACATGTAAGTGAAATCATATGGTCTTTGTGTGACTTACTTCACTTAGCATAATAATTTCTAGGTCCATTCATGTTGTTGGAAATGGCAAGATTTCATCCTTTTATGGTGGAGTAATATTCCATCATATATTGTATCTATCTATCTATATCTCTATCTATCTATCTACCATCTATCTATCTATCTATCATCTATATCTCCATCTATCTATCCATCCATCTATTGAGGCTTTGGCTATTGGGCAATAAACACAGGGGCACATATATCCTTAAGCTGGTGCTTTTGTTTCCTTTAGGTAAATACCCAGTAGTGGAACCACTGGATTGTACGGTATTCCTATTTTTAACTTTTTGAGGAACCTGCATACTGTTTTCACAGTGGCTGCACCAGCTTACCTTTCCACCAATAACACATGAGGTTTCCTTTTTTTCCATATCCTCACCAATATTTTTTATTTTTTGTCTTTTTGATTCTAGCCATTCTGACAGGTGTAAGGTGATATCTCATTTTGATTTAAAATTGCATGTCCCTGATAATTAGTGATATTGAGCATCTTTCCTATGGGCAGTCAAATTTTTAAGAGTTGATCCAGAGGCATTTTTAAGCTGGGCAGTAAGGTACATAGTGCCCTTAGTGTTTTTGCTAATTCAAATTTCAGATCAGTTTCTAATTTTGTGTTGAGGTGTCCACAACAATAGCCTCTTCTCTTTGCATTTCCTCTGTTCAAGTGTTTACACTGAGCTGTAGCCCACAGTAAATATTCAAGCACTAGACAACACTGGTGAATCATTTATTGAAAAGTATTAAAATAACATGACTTCAGATCTCCTAACAAGCTTAAAAACACTACTCAGAATCATGTGTCAAACTGCCAGATTAAGTACTTTGAATCCTAAACTTCTTATTTTTTTGGAATATCACACATAGGATTTGTATAAAGTATACTATGTGAATACATTTACTAATTATTTCTATTTGGATGAACAACTCACCCTTATCAGCACACGGGGCTACAGAGATACCTTGTAATGTGACAAGAGCTAACTGACTGACTTGATTGTGACCATTTCTCTGCTATGTGCCCCTGCCTCAAATCCTAGAAATGTTGACCTTAACCTTCTATTCCACGTCTCCATGTCAGCATTTCCTGCTCTGACCTGTCACTCAATATCAGTGGAATCTTTCAAAACAGTAGTCTCTATGTGGATTATGGAATTCTGGTTCTTACAGGAGGAATATGTTATTTTTCCTGTTTTTCTGAACTCTTGATTGAGTTTTCTTGGGATTCTAAAAAACAAATGTCCTGAGATATGTGGGAAGGAATTCCTATATGGAAATATCAATTCTTACAGTGGTCTCCCTATATCCAGGCCAGTGTTCCTTTTGTCCTTTATCACATTCAGGATTGTTTTCTGAAAACACAAATCTGACAGAGTCTTCCCCAAGTTGAAATGTCTTTAATAGCTTTCTCATTGCTCTTAGGAAAAACCCCAAATCCTTAAAATGTCCTTTAAGTTACCTGCAAAGCTATAACCTTTCATTATACTCTTTTTTTCCTCAATGTCTGTGTGTTACACTTGAGATCCCCAGGTCTCCTTTTGATTCCATACTTTTCTCATCATAGGAAATTTGCAGGTACTGTGTCTTGCATCTGAAAATCTTTCTCGCTACTTATCCTTCTGATCTCAGCTCAAATGACATTTCTTTAATAAGTTTTGCCTACCTCAACTTATGTCAGGCTTCTTTCTCTAAGTCTATCTGATTTTCCACAAAACACTTACCTCAATTATAATTATACAGTCATTTGTGTGGGGTTATCCATGTAACAGTATGCACAGCACGCATAAGGCACTTAAAAACATGTTGGAAGAATGCTAAATGAATAAAACTCAAGCCTCAGGAAGAAACAGAACATGATATGTGTAAAATTTAAGGTTCCTGTCAGATTATGTTAAAAAAAAGTTCTGTAGTCAATATTCAACAATACAATTAAGTACGTGTTACATACCAGGCACTATGCCAATTTCTGGAACAAAAGGGAACAAATCAACAACAAAAATCTCCATCCCCATCGGAGCTTATACATTATTGTAGGAGGAGACTTCAATGTGAAAAATCAGTAAGTATATGTAATATGCTAGATAGTGATAAATACTATGGGAGACAAATACATGAGTGAGGTAAGATAGCTATTTTGGGGGGATGAGGATTTCACATTTATAAAGGTTGCCCAGGAAAGTTTCAGTGAAGCTGACAAAAGGGGCAAAGCCTTGAAAGAGGTGAGGAAATAGTGCAGTGTGGATATCCAGTAGAAGTGTATTCCAGGTACAACTATGAAGTGGGAGGATGCCCAGCATGTTCAAACCATAGCAAGAAAGCCAGTGTAGTTATAGGATAGTGAATGCAGAGTGGAGTAGGAGGAGGTAAGTTTAGAGGTGATGGGGGAGAGGAACACATCATATGGGACCTTGTAGGCTATTGCCAGTTTTTTGGTTTTTACTCTAAGTGAAACCACTGGAAGGTTTTAAGTAGAGTTGTGATGTGACCTGACTTTAACAAGGTAACATTGCCTTTGTTGAGAATAGATGGTAGTGGGTTAAAAACAGAAGCAGCGTGATTAGGAAGGTATTACAATAATCTCAGTAGTAGTTTACAGATGGTAACAGAATTAGTATGGAAACAGGGAAGGAGATAAGAAGCGGTTGGATTCTGGATATATTTTGAAGTTGAACCAATAGGATATGCCTCTGGATGGGATGTAGACTGTGAGAACAAGAGAAGAATCAAGGACTCCAAATTTATAGTTATAATCTTGATAGAAGGATGAAGATATCATTACCTGGAGTGGGAGTGGAGAGGGAGATTTGTGGGATTGTAGGTTTAGACTCGGGGAGTCTGGGAACCTAGATTAGAAATTTTTAAGTCTGAGATACCTGGAATCAATCCAAGTGAAGATGCTGAATAGGTAATAGGACAAGTTTGAAGTTCAAGAAAAAGAATGGGACTGGAGATATTAGTTTGGAGTTATCAGTGTATAGATTGTATTTAGAGCCATGAGCCTAAATGATGTACCCAACAGAGTGACAAACATTAAAAAGAAAGGAGATCTAAGAATTGAGATCTGGACATTTTAATAATACAGATCTTAGAAATTTAAAAAACAGAAGCAAAAAAAAAAAGATCTGTATTTTAATAATACAGATCTTGGAAATTTAAAAAAAAAGTCAACTATTGAGTAGTGACCAAAGAGGTGGGAGGGAAACCTGGAAAGGACTGGCAGTCTGGACAACATAGAAGTCTAACTCTGAGTGTAGGTAATTCTTTTCTAATCTTAGCTGGTTGGCAAAGCAGCAGTCTTATATCAAGTGCACAGACAACTTCTTGATTTCTGCTAATGAAAGCTTCAATGCTGACAGAGGAACGGTACTACACTGAGTACCTGAGGTCACCACTTGTCCCACACAGTGAATTCTAGAAGAAAGGCAGCTGAGCTCTGAGACTAGTTGCTTCCTTTTGGGTTCTGTTGTTGAGGGTATCAAGACTAGTCAAGAGCTGGTTTTACTTAATATGAGAAACAACTATGTATTTGTATGAATGTAATAAGATGATTTACAAGAGAACCGTTGAACATAGACTCTGTTATCCTGTGCTGATTAGAAAATATTACTTTTTAGCTTATCTTTTTTGTTGTTGTTGTTGGGAAGGGAGTAATGAAAGCAATTAGGACATTGAACCCTGAACAAAAACTCCTCTTTTTGGTGCTGGCTGGTGACATCACACAGTAGTAGGATGGGTTTATATTCTCATTCTAGCTACTTTTCTTTTAAACCATGTTGTGTGATCATCATACATGCCAATGTCATTTTATATGGTGTTCAGATTTTTTTCAGATGTTTCTTGTATAGACAAACTATAATAATCATTATAAAATGAGGATGAAGTATAGTAACTACCTTTCCTTTGGTTAAAGATAAAACTATATTATTCTAGGGGCCTGGTGATGTAAGCATACTACTGTTAAAATTAGGACCAAAGATATTCTAAAATATTAGCCAGATCAGACAATCTCAGCTGAATGTACTGATCTTCCTGAGGACCCTGAAGAACCTAGTGTTAAGTCAGGTTCAAATCCTGACTGACCCTGTCACAATCACCTTGGGCAAGTCACTTAATGTTTCTGAGACTGGGTCAATATTTATAATATATAATAATATCTCTTTCATAGGTTCCTTCAAGGATTAAAGGACATAGTCTAAGTGAAATCACCTAGGATCAAGTTAAGAAGTTGAATATGTGTAAAGTGAGATAAATCCAGTCATGCTGTGTCATAGAGGACATAGGAACAAGACACTTAGCTCACCATTTAGGAGACCTGAAGAATAAAGAGAAAGACAGAAACTGTTAAGGGGATACTTAATTCTGTGATTTCACAGCCAGTTACTTCCTGGAGGGACAGTAGCACATGCAGCACACAGGTAGGCAGCAAGCGAAGAAAACTGCATGGGGGCTAGACAGCTGGTATAGGGAACAGTATGAGAAACCATCCCCAAATAAATATTTCTAATCGGAAAAAAAGAGTTTAAGAGTAATGACAACTAACAGTTTTCTCTGATACCTACATTCATCTCATAATTACCCCACTCCGTATGGGTTGTTGTCCTCATTTCACAGATGAGAAAAGTTGCACACAGTGTTTAAGTGACTTAATCAAGGTCACTCAGGGCAAAAATTACTGTGGAGCTGGTTGTAGAATCTAGGAAGGACTTATACTTTATCTTTCAGAGCTGATTAAAAAAAAAAAGAGGAGGAGGAGGAGAGACTAGCATTAAAAGGAAAATGCCAAGTCGATCCTTGACAATTGAATAAGCACAGTAGTTTAGGAATATATAAACATTTCTTGTAGACCAGTCATTGAAAATATGTTAAGAGCATGAGGCTATTTTCAGCTGGCAGCAAGACAACAACAAAAATCATTTAGAAAAAGGTTACAGTACCATCGAGGCCTATAGGTTCATTAACACTTATTTGACTCTTCCTGAAAAATAGAGCAGTGAGGAAAAAGAAAAGCTTACAGAGAATGAAAATGTGTCTTATTCACAATCAAATGAAATGTTTTCGGCCTGGAGCCAAAAAAATATTCTGTGATTGAATTTTTTTCAGATGTCTAAAATTAACTTGCTCAATTTTATTTTCCCTTTATATCCTTCATCATCTACAAAATGAGGGCTTTTGACCAAATAATCTCTATTTCCTTTCCAGTTCTTAAATTTCATGACTCTATCCAATTTGTTAGTTAAACGGGGAAAAGAGAGACTTTAATTTTTAGTAGAAATTTCTATTTATTCAGAAAGATAAAATAACATGTCCTTTACTTAGTAATTCTCTATATAAAATAGTTTTCTCTTTGTACTTTATGCTTAACACATCAGTAAAAGGAGATTTTAAAAAAATCATTTCAGGCCTGATAGAGGTGGGAGGATCATAATTATAAAAGATATGACATCTACTCTCAGAATCCTAATCCTAGACTGGAAAGTTTGTTTGTTTGTTTGCTTGTTTTTTTAAAGATTAATGTATTTATTTATCAGAGAGAGAAAGAGAGTAAGAAACAGGGAAACCAGCATGTTTCCTGCTGAGCAAGGGAGCCCCATGTGGGGCTCCATCCAAGAACCCTGGGATCATGACCTCAGCTGAAGACAGATGTTTAACTGACTGAACACCTAAGTGTGCCTATTTGAAAGATTCTTAAGCATATTTGAGAAGTAGGAATCAATGGAAATTTCTACATAACGAAAATTATTGAAATTCATTATCTTGAATGATTTGTTTAGTGTAGCTATTCTAATAGTTTACTGTGGGGAACGGTTGATTGATTACACTGGAGAATTAATAGATAGACAACATCGAATCTACAAATATAAGAAAATATTACAAACATTTTGAACAGAGGTTTAAAGTCCTCCAAATACTTTAATAGCAATTTACATTATTATCTGGATACAAAAAGTCAAAGACAGTTTCATCATGTGAAATGCTAGGCATGGGAGTCTCCTCAAATTCTTGTCACCTTGTCAAATACCTTTTGCAAGATGTAATACAACCCTATCAGGCCTCAGAAAATTGAGAAAGAAATAAAATATGTTTATAGGATTCCTATTGCTAAGCAAGAGTGAAATGCATTATTGATAATGTAATCAGATTAAATTAATCTCTTACTTGAGATCAGTGGTAGTGCATAGAGTAGTGCCCTTCCTCCCCCAAAAAGAGGTCCTTAGGAAGTCCCAAATATTAATCCCTGAAAATTGTGCAAGTACTACCTTATGTTGCAAAAGGGACTCTGCAGATGAGTTTAAGATAGGGCTGCTAAAATGGGCAGATTATCCCGGATTATCTGCCTGGGCCTAATGTAGTTACAAGGGTCCTTTAAGAGGGAGGCAAGAGTTTCAAAGTCAAGAAAGAAGAGTTCTAAGTAGGCTCAAGTGACATGATTTCTGGAAGAGACCCACAATCCAAGGAATGCATTTGGGGAGCCTCTAGAAGGTAGGAAAGGCAAGGAATAGATTCTCCTGGAAAATCTCCAGATATAATGCAGCATTCTCAACATCTTGATTTTAAGTCAGTGAGACTCATTTTAGACTTCTGACATGTAGAACTGTTAAGAGAATAGGTTGTGTTGTTTTCAGACAATACTTTTGT
>RCUC01164133.1:0-15187 GCA_003697995.1 Taxidea taxus jeffersonii
GGGGGGGGGAGGGAGAAAAACCCCAACTGGCCACAGATCCCACTTTCAAACACGTTGAAACAAAATAATCCCTCTCACTCACTCACTCCTGCTCCCTCCTTTTTTTTTTTCTAAGTTTCCACTGGTGCCGAGGCCTCGGTGGAGCCTGGCCGGCGGCGTGTTAGAGCCTGCAGCCTACCTGTCCTGCATAGGAATGAAGCCTCGAGGAGTCACACGATATGCCCGCGCTGCAGGCCTGGGGACCACAGCTCCGGCATTCAGAGGCCAGGAAACAGAGCAAAAGCTGTTCTCAGAGCTCAGCTGGGAAGGGACCGGGTGGGGGGGTGGGGGGGCAAGTCAGCAGGGGGAGCGAGCTGCCCAAGAGCCAGTCCGATTAACCTCCATCCAAAGTGCAAACCCCCAAAGCAGAGAACTGAACCCCAGAGAAAGGAGCTGGGAATCCAAAACCCAGAAGGAGCTGCTCCTGGACAGCCTCTCTCCAAGGGCTCTCCGAACTCCCAAGTGTGTGCCCAAACAAGGGGGCAACTTGCTTGTGGTTTGTTGCTGGTTTTGTATTTGGTTTTGAACTTTCTAAGGGCAGGGCGGGCGGGGCGGGAGGGGGCCGGGGGGCGTGGGGGGGGCATGAGTCATCTTGCTGATGAGGACCCATCTCCCCCTCTCTGCAAGTTGAAACAATTGAGTTGTCTCTCCTGGTTCTTGCCAACGTCTCTTACTCAATCTTGGATCAAAAGGGCGGTGGGGAGGGAGGCTGGGGACGGGAATCCAGACGGTTCTGGGCCTCTGACATCAGGCTCAGCGGCTGGAGCGGCGCTGCGGGTACGTGATCCAGGAGGGAAGCCGGGAGCGGCGTGGCGAGGTGGGGGAAGGAAACTGCAAAGAGCGACCCGATCTGCGGTTATCCTGGGGAGGTGAAGCCGGAGTAGACTGGACGGTGCAGGGAGAAGGGCCGGCTCCGGGGTGACCTTCCTGGTCACAGCCACTCACCGTGTCCCTCCTCGCTCATATTCTTAGAAGCAGGGCTGGGACTCTGTCCTGGGCACAGGCTCATCCCCGGTAGGCATTTCACCACGATTGTTTACAATCGTCGCTACTCAGAAGAGACAAGCCTCCGCCGAGTGAGCCCCAGAGCCCGCGGCTGGGCAGGAAGAGCAGTCTAGGTCCCCTGTCCAAGAATATCAGCAAACCCTCATGAAGCATCCGTTGTTGTAACGCAATTTAAAAGGCCTGGTTTGGAGAGCCTGTCTGACACTACACAGGTCTAGGGGCAGAGCCAGCGCCACGCCCGTTGTGGGATCTCAGGCTGCCATTTCAAAAGCAAAAAAAAGGGGGAAAAAAAAATCCCTTACACACGAATCTCCGTTTACCATGGCGTGTGCCTCTGGTCTGCACTCGCGGACTCAGCACCGTGTCCAAGAGGAGGGCCCGGAAAAATCTGATGGGGCGATCCCCGCTTCTAAAGAACAGATACCTTTGCTGGAGGAGAACCAACGGCCCCACTGGAGCTGGGTGGCTTTTGTCTCTGCGGAGACACACCTGGGGACGTAAGGAGACCACGAGCTAGCCCTCCCGCGTGGCACTGTGTACCAGGCATCTCTAGGCAGGGGTTCTGGTCCCCACAATCACCCTGTGAGGTGGAAACCATTATTGTCCCATTGCACAGGTGAGCACACGGAGGCCCTGAGGTTGAGCCAAGGCACTGGGTCCCAGGAGACAAGTGATAGCGTGCTGGCTGAGGGCGCTTCCTTCCTGTGACTCTCACAGCACTTTCGGCCCAGAAGTCAGAATCAGAAAACTCTCACTTGCTGAGAGAAAGGAAGGCTCCTGAGGTCGCCAGAGGTCAAGCCTAAGCGCAGCTTCATGTACGACTCCCTCTTCCCATGGCTCTGTCCCAGCAGAGGTGACACACGGAACATACAGTGAAGGCACAGGCTCTACCCACACACCCACCAAAATGGCTAAACTTCCTCAAAGTGACTCTGGAGCCGCGGGAACTTCTGGCCGCGGTCGCCGGAGGGGCAGCAGTGTGCAGGCACGTGGGGAAGGGGTCCTGGCTTCTCCCGGAACGAACCCGACAGCTGCCCTAGGGCCCCGCGCGGGTCCACGCCTGCTCATTTACCCGAGAGGAAGGAAAACGTGCGTCCACGGGAGGTTTTGCTCGAGAATGTCCCCGGCGACTTAATTCAACGGAGCCAGAACCTGGAAACCAGGCAAGGTGCCCGTCAATAAAGAGGAGAACAGACAGACCGTGGGTTAGTCACTGAACGGAGCGGCGCTCAGCGGCGGAGGGCACGGAGCCCCAGACGCGCGATGATGGGCTGCATCTCAGAAACGTTACACTGAGTCAGAGTCGTCACCCGACGGGGTACGTAGGGCATGACTCCATTTCGGTGGAGCTCCCCCTAGAACCGGCAAAACTAATCGAGGGAGGAAAAAGAATATCAGAAGTGCAGATACCCCTGGGGGCACGGGGGTGAGGAACAGACTTGGCAAAGGCCACACGGGAACCGGCTGGGCGCTGCGCCTTCCACACCTACGGGACCCCAGAGGTCCCTGCAGCACGGTACATGCAAATGTTGCCTTAAAGGGAGCAAAATGCCCGCAAGCAAATATTGAATTCTAGTTAGTGATGTGATGCTATGATGGAGGGAATTCATGCGATTTCCTTGGGACGATCAAAGAAAATGGGACAGAGAGATGCGTGGACCTCAGGCTGGCTGTGTGATAAACTTGGTCGGCAAAAGTCCATCACGGAACCGAGGTGGCAGGTGTCCGGGTGCCGGGGGCAGAATGCTTTCAACCTTGATGTATGCTGATAAATTTCCATCACAAAATACTGGGAGGGCAGAGGAAATGAAAGGGCATTCCAAAGTGCTGATTTTCTAGAGCTGCTTCTAGATGAAGGAGGCTGCAGAGAGAGACAGGAGGGAAGGCGAAAGCTTCCGGGGGCCCAGGGCTGGACCCAGAGCCTCCCAAATGCAGAGTCACTTTCAAGTTTGGTAAAGACCAGTCCCG
This sequence comes from Taxidea taxus jeffersonii, assembly GCA_003697995.1. Classification (NCBI taxonomy): domain Eukaryota; kingdom Metazoa; phylum Chordata; class Mammalia; order Carnivora; family Mustelidae; genus Taxidea; species Taxidea taxus. The sequence goes on from RCUC01164133.1 coordinate 3,013, forward strand.
GTGGCCTGGTCTGCATTCATTCGCTCCGTGCAAGACGCAATTTCCTGTTCCTCGGGCTGAAGCACCTCTTGGACTTGAAATTCCTCTCCCTAAATAGCGCTTGGGTGAGTTCAGTGTAAATGAATAAGAAAAGAATGGATTAAGTTTCTCAGCACACATACGGGCTTCAAGAACAAAGTACAAAGAGAGAGAAGGGGACGTCACGAGGTGGGGAAAGGGTCTCCGGTTCGAACCATGCACAAAACCACAGTTCTGAGAAATACTCGATTGACTTGTGCTCTCAGTTCCGTACATCAAGGGCTTGTGGGGCCCGCTCTTTAATATGCAAATGACTTTGAAAAATATTTCTCCTCCTGGAAAGCAGAAGGGAAAGGAAATGCTTTGAAGCCCTCCTCGTTATTTAATTATTTTTTTCAAAGGTAAGGCAGTATATTTTTATTCAATATTAAATAAACATTTTTGAAATGGTATGTTCAAAGCCCTTAAGCCTCTGATGTTGGTTCGGGATGTTTTTTGTTTTGCGTTCTGGGCACCGAGTGAAGATGGAGCCTCTTTCTTGCCAAATGTTCTAGAATCATGGAACATTAGACCCAGGAAGCCTAAGCGGCCAGGATGCTATTGCATAAGAGATGGAGGCTGGGACAGGCTCTGGTGACCTTGCTCGAGAGGTAAGCAGTGACCCGCTAGGGTCAGGATTGGGGGAGGCGCGTGGCTTCCAATGCCACGTGCAGAGTGTTCTAGTCCCTGCGGGGAATCGCCAGGTCTGGCTCTGAGCTGACAATCCTGGGGCCTCCCTTCCTGGACCTGCAAGTTTATAGAAATGTCTTTTATCACCCACCATTAGGGATGATAGCAATGGCCACCTCCCCAGGGACACACGGAGACTCCACGAGTGCTTAGAGGGAAGGTGGGGTGAGGACATGTGGAGTCAATGAACCTTTATTTGGGAATCAGAGCTCAGGAAAAAAAAAAAATCACACCTCTGAAGGATTTTTCTCAAAGGGCCTAATTTAGACACAACATATACAAACACAACCCACAAAGATTATTTGGGCACAGAGCATGGGACAGTGGGATGGGAAGGGAACAGCATAATCATGGTCCTCAAATACTTACTGTTTGAGTAACAGCCCATAAATTCTTACTAAGTGAATTAACAAATAAATATAACACACACTCTCACCTATCACATAAGTGGTAACAATTAGCACATAAGCTTTCGGAAGGGGTACATTGGGGTGTACCGCCAACACCATGAGCTGCCAGGGACAGAGTCCCCTAGATGACTATGGCCTCCCCTGTTAGTAACACTGTATGGTCTTGATGAGCTGTTGCCATGGCCGTAAGTGAATAGAGTCACTAAACCCATTTTATAGATCTGTAAGAAATTTTTTAAAAAGAGCAAAGGCTATGCTCTTGATCACAACATATCTTGCCTGCCTGGCTGTGCCCAGAGAGTGAACTGGGGACCCCTGAGGGATGCAGTCGGTTGAGCATCTGACTCTAGGTTTCAGTTCAGGTCACGGTCTCCAGGTTGTGAGATCGAGTCCAGCCTTTGGCTCTGTGCTCAGCAGGGAGTCTGCTTGCCTTCTCTCTCCCTCTCCCTCTGCCCCTCCCCGATCCCACGCAAGTGCATGTGTGCTCGCTCTCTAAAATAATAAATAAATAAATCTCTTAAAAAAAGAAGAGTGAGCTAAAATCCTTACCCCAAAGTCTAATGGGGAGAGAGAACAGGGAATAATACCAAAATAATGTCAACAAAACTGTACTGTGTTCTACTTTCTTTCCCCAAAGGGAATAAGCTTTCCTGACTTTTTTTTGGATATAAACTAATTCTCATCGCAAACTAGAAAATTGAGATCACCTATAATCACAGCACTCGGAGGTAACTGGTTCACCTTTTGTTAAAAATCCTTCCAAAAGTTATAAGTGTGCTCATATGCCTTAAAAAAAAAAAAAAAAACACTTTTTATTTTGGAGTAATTTTAGATTTACAGAAAAGTTGCAGATAGTGCAGAGTTCCCATATGCCCCTCGCCCAGGAAAGATAAAACGTCAGGGATATTTTCTGTAACTATAGCATATCTGTCAAAACTAAGAAATTCACAGGGACGGGATACTGTGAACAACAGATTTCATGTAGATTATACCGCAGTTTCTCAACCGTCCCTTTTTCTGTTTCAGCATCCGGTCTGGGGTACCACTCTGTAGGGCTCACGGCTTGTAAACGGACTCGGTTTTCACCCTAACCCTAAGTATGCATCGTGATTGTATTTCTAAGTCGGTGAACAGAAATCTGTAGCATTATTTCCAGCAGCTTCTTGGTACACATTCCACTCAGTGGCTACGTGATCCCCTCCTCTCCAAGGGTGTTCCCATTGCTTTTGGTTTTTCACTGCTCCATAAATGCTAATGGGCACACCCACCCACGCTGGGCATCTCTAATGATGGCATCACAGTAACTTTCTAGAAGTGCATGGAGACTGTGGCAGGAAGCATGTCCTTAGAGGCTTTCCGTGCATGCCGCCACACTCTCCTCCAGAAAGCCTGAGCCCTTGTGCCTTATCACCCTTAGATGCGTCACTTTAAATTCATTTGGGCAAGAAAAGGCTCTTCTATGCCCCAGAGAGAAAACCGGGGGTCTGGAAAGAGCTAATGGACATTCAGGACAAATATTCCCCCCCCCCCCCCCCCCGAAAACCAAGACTCATCATCTCAAAGAACCACCCAGAAATTAAGCCTTCATTCCCTTCAGCTCAAGCTACTCCTACTCTCTTCTCTCTGGGTCTAACAGAAAGATCTTTGGATCTTCGGCATTTCAATCATGGAATTGCTTTCGGGGTGCGGGGGCAACCCCCACCGGGTTTAATTTCCTTCCCGTCCCTCTGTAGTGGCTCTGGGAGCTCCCTGAAGGAAAGCTTGAGTGGGCCTGGGCAGTAATGCATGCAACAGGAAGGACAAAAGGATGTGGTAGTCAGCAAAGCTGTGTGCCTTCTATTTTACCTTTTTTTTTTTTATGGTGAAAGAAATAGGGGGAGGGGTGGGGACCAGAAAAGCGGCTTGCCTATCTAGAAAGGGCTCAGCTTGCGGTGAGCTGGACCAGGAACCTGCCCAGAATGCTAACTGGAACCATAGTCTCTCTTCTAAAGGAAGCCCATATTTTATTTTGAGACTCCTGCTCTTCAATGCAAAACACTTTGTCCCCATGCTTAGCCCTGTAAAATGTTATATATTTAAGAACTCTGGAAAAGAGGGCGGCAGGGAAGGTTTTGAGAAATGGAGCCAGGCCCCATGCTGGGGAATTCTTAAGTGCCATCCTGGCCTGCAAAAAGAGAAAAGAAAGAAAGAAAAAGAAAAAACAAGCTACTGGTCAGAGGGAATGCTCTTCCATGCCAAGCTCAGCTTGAATTAATACACAGCACAACCTCTTAAAGGGGGAAACACTGCTTCAAACTCAGAGTTTCTTCTCTCAACGCAACTGATTAAAAACAACAGGAAGTTCAGAATATTCTGGGAGGAAAAGGGCTGCAACATGAGATACTTTCTTCGCCCCAGTGTTTGCAATCTTGTCGCTCTGGTCAAGGCCACACCTTCAGGTCGGGAGGGATCAAGTCTTCGTGGCAAAGGGACGCCAGTTTACTTCCCCAAGAACAATGCCCAAGGTCTCCGGCTTGTCAGCTCCCTGGGGCCTCTGTGGTCTGGTTCTGTGGCTGGTAAAAACCCATTTCACTTTTGAATTCTGCCCAGAAACTACAGGAGGATCTTCCCAGGGAAGAGAAAAATCTAACTGGTTACAGGGATGTAGGGCCTTTGCCCAGAAGGCCTTTCCTTCCCTGCCCCTTTCCTACAGGGTCCCCTGGCTGTTAGGGAGGAGAGGACTTCACCGTATGGAATCTGGTTGCCAGGAAGAAAAAAAAAATAGGCTTTAAGACAAAGGGGACACTTTCTCTCATTAGCTCATGAAGGACTATAGTCATTTAATAGGAGGGAGTAACCACACAGAGAAATTAAAGCCTTAGAAACCGAGACCCCATATTGAGCAGGTGCCTTGCCAGGTGAAGCCCTCACATTGCCGGTAACAGAGCCTTGTGAGGCCAGTCTGGAGATCTTTGACGTTTAGGGGATTCAGCCTGTCCACTTGAAATTAACACCCAAGCCATGACAAGAGGAGACCCCGGGACTCTAACGGCGGAGGGTGTGCGAGGGCACCTTACCATGCAGCGGAATTTGCGAAGTGATGGCGCTTTCACCAAAGCCCTGAGCTATAAGCAGGACTCCCTCCGTGTTGTGTGTGCTTGTTTTCTTTTCATCGTGAAGAGTTATGCACGCTCTGTAAGCACAAACTGTCCAAGCGGGAGGGTACACGGACAGAACCTCCGAACCGTAACTGAAATGCGCTGCTTGGATCGAATAAAACTTGGAGCAAATTAGGCCGGACATTTAGGAATATCCACCGCGTTACTGCGCTACACACACCTCCAGCATAAGAGACAAACCTCCTGACGGGGGTGACTCAAAGTCATCTCTGGGGCGGGAGGTTGGAGGGGAGGGAACCGGGGAGAGCAGAGAACTCCCTGCAAGTCGGTGGAGAGGCTGGATTAGGGAGGGTTATAGCCAGGACTCCAACCCCAGCGGCCTAGATTCCGAATGCCCGCCAGGGCTGTGTCACAGGATAAATAAAACCACATGATTCCTTCTCTCCGGGTCTGATTCCAGCCTCGGTAGGTGGCACTGCCGAAGCCCAGGGAGCTGGCAAGCAAGCACCTGCTAGAAGGAAGGTGGAGGAGGAACTCAGAGGTCCCCTTCCTCCCCGAGCGTGCAGGGCAGAGAACCCGGGAGGTGTAATGCAGGATGGCTGGGCCGCTCCTGCTTTAAAGATGCCTGGTTGCCTCCATATCCCCTGCAATCCCCTGACGTGGGTACGCCCTCACATTTAAAGCCAACATCTGCTGGAGTCCTAGAGCACCTGCAGTGGCTCGAAACTTGGCCTGCTTGTTCCATCCAGGGTTGAGCTGACTTTCCGGGTCAGGATCCATCACAGAAGTATGGAGCGATATATATGGACATGGGCTTCCAGAAAACCCACCCCCTTCTCCCTTCACCTGCTCGCAGGTCCCACTGCCCCTCCCCACCCCAACTGCCCTGCCTGGACCTGAGGAAGGGGTCACGTTTCCCATATCCCAGAGCAGAAACATCAGATGGCAATCTGGAATACAGGGCGCTTTGGGAAAGAAAAACTGGGGCGGCCAGAACCCCTCAAAGGGCATGAGTGCTCAGAGTTCTTTGCAGCCAAGCAGAGAGGAACAAGGAAGAAAGTGAAGTCCGCCTTAATCCTAAGGCGGACTCCCAGTGTGTCCCTGCCCCTCCTCCTTCCAGAAGATAAGAGGAGTGATTTAACTCTGGGGTCCCTCCTGTCAGCCCTCCTTACTGGGCCTACCTAGAGGTGGGCAGTGAGAAGAGGCAGAAGGGAGAGCCACCCTGGATCGGCCACCCAAGCCTCCGGGTTGCAGCCAAGAGCTGGTGTCAAGTACAGGGCTGAGCCCCCACACCCGCCGCTCAAGAGGGCGGGGAACTTGGCCACCTGCACCTGCGGGGGCCTGACTGTGCGCACGCCCGGCCCAGGCAGGAGCTGGGATCTACCAGATGGCAGAAGGGCTCACTGCAGGAGCCCTGGGATCACTCATTTATGCTGGAAGATTCTGATAAGATTCTGTTCTCTGCCTTCCCTCATCTAGCCGGAGGAGCGCTCCCGCCCGTTACTCCAGGCGGGGTCCCTTTAAGCCACTACTGCCAGCCAACACTGTGGGGGGTTCCTGGTGACTCAGCCAGGCCCCAGAGAAGGGGGTGCACTATTGCTCAGCCAGGACAGGGCTGCAAGCCCACGAGCTGCTGTGAGAGACAAAGCCATTCTCTGGAACCTTCTAAAGCACCCTCCCTTCGGCTGGACAGGCATATTGCCACCCCAGCCATGCTCCCCGAGTGGACACTCAAAGGTTGGCTATGGTCTCTTGATGGCTCGAAGGCAAGACAGTGGGCTGCCTCGGCCCCAGAAGGGAAGGCCCGCAGCCTCTGGGAGAGGCGGAGGGGGTGTCTGCTCCTGTCCCCGCTCCGGCTGAAGGCAGCTCATCTGAGTATGGACGGAGTTCTGTTTGTTTGCTCCTCAGGAGGCAGGGCCAGGGAAGGAACCAAAGTGAGTCTAGGGAGCCTACAGCGCGAAGGTGTTCCCAGAAAGTCTGGGAGCACTGCTCCCATTGCGACTGGCCTATTTCCACCCGTTCCTAAGCAACGCAGCACGAAACCCACTGGAACGCGCTCACCAAGCCGGTGAACTGGAAGGCACTGGAGGTCACTGGGGCTCACACCCCCACAGCACAGGGCCTGGGGGGCTCAGACGTGGGGAGAAGAAGACAGAAGACACAGCCTCTGCCCAGAGCTGAATGTCCCAGAAAGTTCCTTTTATAGCAGCAGAAGAAAATGAGGTCCAGTCTCTTGGAGGCAAGGTGAGGTCCCCCTGCAAGGGGCTGAGCGAGGCCCGCCCTCCCCATTCCTTGGATCCCTGGTGTGGCCGGTTCAGGAGACTTCCAGGTAAGTCACAGCCAAGGTCAGCATCCGGAAGCTGTGGACAAGTCTCCCTGAACACAACCCTGCTGGCATGCAGGGTACCTCCCTTGGCCCAGCTCTCCGCTTCCCGTCTTCCTTAAAATACCAGGGCCAGCGCCTAGCGGTTGTCACTTGGTCCTCCCGTGAGACAAACATTGCCTTCCCCGGTGTTTGTCGGTCCCCTAGGACCACTTCCTAATTGTATCTGAAGCAATTTCATCCCTAAGGCTGGGCATCGGGCACTCTCTTCCCAGTTGCACAAATCCGCACACGTACAGGAGACACGGGGCTCCCAGCAGGATTTCGGGGGATGTTGTAGGAAGGGTGCCTTGTGTTAAAAATGAAAACCCACTGAACACCCCCCCCAAAAAAGTGAGTCTTACTGTATGTCAGATCTCCATAAACCTGAGTTTAGGGGCTCCTGGGTGGCTCAGTCATTAAGCGTCTGCCTTCGGCTCAGGTCATGATCCCAGGGTCCTGGGATCGAGCCCCACATCAGGCTCTCTGCTCAGCAGGAAGCCTGCTTCTCCCTCTCCCACTGCCTGTGTCTGTGTTCCCTCTCTCGCTGTGTCTCTGTCAAATAAGTAAATAAAAATCTTTTTAAAAAATAATAAATTTGAGTTTAGAAAAAGATCTACAGGTTCATCCTTCCTAAAGAAAAAATGAACACACACACACACACACACACAACTAGGGAAAAAATATGAGGGAAATCTGCATCTTTTTGCTTGGCTGAAGTGTTAATAAAAAACAAAAAGGTGGCCAAGAAAGCCTTCTGAGGAGCCTGCCCCTGGAAGCCTGGACCTCCTCCTGCCCAGGTTTCTCCAAAGGCCACAGAGCGCCAGCCAAGAGTGGGAAGCAGGTGCCGTCCAAGGGGCCACGCTCTGTCTTCCTATCATGAGACACACGCAGGCTGAGGGCAAGTGATTCACAGACATGGGACCAAACCGAGATGTTTCACAACAGCCAAAAAAAGGATCCACCAAAGGGCCCGCCAACATCCCCGTAGCCCGCCGCATACGCTCACATAGTAGGTGTTTGAGTAACTTCCCGGAATTCCACTGACCCCACGTTAGGCTGCCACGGAAGGGACCAGGCCCTCAGGGCACACAACGACCCTCCCACGCCTTCTGCAGCCCCTCCGTGTCACATGTGATTAATGAGTCCCGTGTCACCAACGTCCCAGGGGTCAGCCTACCGCAACAGAAACATGAATGAGTCGGGAGCGGCCTTAGGATGAGAGAGATTTCAAAAATAATGACGTCAAAGAAAAAAAAATGGGGACATTTTGTTTTGTTGCTGACTTAGATAGAAGCAAGGTTTTCTCCTTGTCCCAGATCAAACCACGATCTGAGTTTAGAGCTTTTCTGAATCCTGAAAACCAGCAAAGGATCTAATTAAATGAGACCCCACGGCCCAGTGTCCTTTCTAGAAGTGGCCAGAATTCTAGGAGGGCAGATTGGGTTGACGTGGGTGGGGCAGGGGCGAAGTAGTGACTAACATGTCCTGGGCTTTATTAACAAGAACCCGTTACTGTACGTGTCCTAAGCGTCAGGTCCTCCGCTCAGCATGCAGTGACCTATGGTTAGTGCCACATTCAGTCACCATGGAATCATCACAGCCCTAAGGAAAGGCATTGTCATCCCTATTTTACAGGTGGAAAAACAGATCATACGGCTAAGAGATGACACGGAGAAGGCTCAAACGCCCGGCAGGCTCTGACGCCCCAGCCCTGACGTCGTGACCCTGACTCTCTGGCTAAAAGTGAAGGCGCTTCCATGGATCGTGCTGAGCTCACTGTCCCAAGACGATCTGGTCCCGGGACTCGTCAGATTTCCGATTCAGAGGATGGAAGGACAGTCGCACTTGGTGGGATCACAAGGATGGAGGGCTGCTCGGGAGAGGTCCCTGTTCACGCAGTCCTCCCCATCCCCCCGCCAAGCTCCAGACTCGCCCCTGCCCAGCTGGGCAGAGAGGGAGGGCGGGTGGCTTCACGGGGCCTCAAACGGCCTCCCCGAGTAGACTGTGGGCCGTCTCTGGGGGAAAGGCCACGGGAGGGAGAGATCAGAGGCTCAAGCCTGCCAAGAACAAGACCCAGAGGCTCCCCAGCCACTGTCCCCCAGTCCGTGGTGGGGGGCGTCCCCACCCTGCGCAGAAGACACAAGTCAGTCTCTGGCACCTCGCGAACACTATGCAAGGGGAAGAAGCCAGACACAAAAGGCCACAGACCAAGGGACCCTGTTCACACGGACCGCACAGCAGGCAAACCCATGGGGACAGAAAGTAGGTTAGCGGCAGCCAGAGGCTCGCGGAGGGCGGAGTGGACAATGACTAGTTAATGGGTACGGTGAGGGGGGATCCTTTCGGGGAGGGGGGTTCAAAGCTTTCTGGAGCTAGATGGCGGTGGGCGCTGCACAGCACTCTGATGCGCTCCGGGCCGCGGAGCTGTGTGCTCGGGTAGGACTGCAACGAAGCATTCACGGCGTATGAACTTCACCATGACCTGAAAAAACACAGGTGCCTCCCCAAAGGACCCTTGAACTGGTTCAGTGGAGCATGAGAGCAAACCCTGGAGCGAAGTCTTAGCCCCTATGAGACTTGGAACTGGATGTTCCCCCCTGAGACCCTCCAGTGTATAAACTCGTGTTTAGAGAGAGGACGGCGTGGCCAGGGAGGGAAGAGAGACGGCGTGCAGGCAGCCCGAGTGCAGGGCTGGCTCGCTCCGCCGCGACGTGGGGCACCGGAAGGCAGGGCTCCCTCCCTGGGCAGCCTCCCCCAGGCTGGGGCAGCTCCAGACCCGCAGCCCCCCTGCTCTCCCCCTCCCACCTGGCAGGCATCCTGGTTCCTTTCTGGGGACCGGGAGCCTGTGTCCTTGGTCCGCATCACAGAGTCAACAGCAATCTCTCTGCGCTGGGCAAACAAGGCCGCGGTAAGTGGCGGAACTCTGACAATATTTAATGACTCAGGGGGTGGGGAGGCTTTGCAGGATGGAGGGCAGCGAGGAAAGGAACCAGAGAGCCGGCAGAAAACTCCAGGGGAAATTCCATGGGGGGGAGATGAAAGGGGGCTGTAAAGCAATTCTGACAGGTTAACAGACAGGTAATATTCCAACGGTGTTGACTTAACCAGGCTAGCGCTCCATGCGGCGGCGATTAAGCCGAGGCACGAGAGCCTCAGCAGCGGAGGGTTTGGGGGGAAACAAAGCTCTAGTCAGAGAAAACCAAATAACGGCCAGTCAGAAGCTGGCCGCCCTGCCTGCCCCTCGCCCGGTGCAGAAGCCACGGGAGATGCTTCCTGGAGATCAGTCTGCAGGGAGAGCATCCAGTGGGATCTGCGGCCCGGCTGCTGCAGGGGACAGAGGGCCTGGCTTCCAACGGACGCCTCCCCGCACAGGGTGGGGCCCAGGCCACGGGGCCCAGTGCCTGCCCCCCCCCCCTGCAGACCAGACCAGTCATGCTGTCGCCCAGTCCTAGAAGGCCAGCCTGCTGGTCCCACCCACCGTCCCGGGGCTGCTGGCTCGGAACGCAGCCAGGCCCGGCTGCCAGCTAGCCACGAAATCCACACGGACTCCCAGACCCCAAATACACCTCTTCTTGCATCCAAACCCGCCCCCGCACCGGTCTTCCAGCCCCTTGCTGTAATCCGCGGGCCAGCTCCCTCACCACCTCCCTGGGCCTCGACGTCCTCATCTGTGGAATGGGACAGTAATTCCCACAAAGCCGTTCGAGGACCGTGTTACTTCTCATTAATCCTGTGTTAGTGAAGTTCAGAGAAATATCACTGATACTGAATACATAATTAAATAATTGTGAGGAAGAAATAAACAACTCCAGGGCTACATGAGGCACGGTGTCTAGATCACGGGAGTACTCGGTACAGTTTAGTTCCTGTTACAACTGCCAGCACTGACCACCTGCCCGCGTTCCCAACACAGTGGAACCACCTACAGGGCTCTAAGGGCTTCTTTTTTTTCCTAACGTGTTCAGTTGTTATAGCTCCATGCCTGCTCTCACAGAATGGGGAGCAAGCTCTGGTGGGGACCAGAGGCGGTGTCACCTCGGCTGAGGTACCGCAGTGAGACACCCCAGGCCCTCTCGGCTCTCTGACAGCCTGGCAACCACTTGGAGCAACTCGATACGGCTCCATGTGCCCGTGTTCATGGGAGGACGTAAAAGTGTTCAAAGCCACTGAACCAGCACACAAGGGGTGCCAAAGTTCTGACTTCATTTCCTCCAGGGTTCCCTGGCCTGTGTTACAGGACACTACTTTGAGGTTGGATTATATATTTTTAGGTTATTTGGAAAATCATTGTGGCTTTAAATAATAAAATTCTGAGTGACATCTGTCAGCCCCGATTACCAGGAGTCGGCTAAGCGGTGTGTTCTTTCTTTTTCATTTTTAAAAGGGCAATGAAGTAAGTGTTACCTAGAAATTCGTAAGAGTCGTCAGGGCTGTGTATTCAACACTCTCCCGAAACGGGTCCCAGAGGCGTGTACCAGAGACCGTGCCCCCCGCCCAAGTGCCAAGCCCAAGAGCAGAGCCGGCCGACACTGCCAGAAACATGGTAGAGGGATCCGAAGCCAAAGAGCCACAGGGGTATCTGGTCAACCTCCTGCATGTCATCAGCGGGGAAGAAGGGGCCCCAGGGGGGAGAGGCAGGTCTCCCCAAGGTGCATCCAGCACTTTCCAGGTTATCTGTCACTCGTTTCGTCTCATTCCATGACTTAGAGCAGTACCCCAGTGAGGTCTGTCTCCTGTGTACGGGCCAAGAAGTCGCCTCATAAAAGGGTTTCTTCACATGGATCGCGGCCCCAACTCTTATTTTCAGGGTGCAATCATGATCCCTACTCAGGAAGGCGCATCTTTAGGTCTACCGCTGGTTATTCATCACGGCAGTCTTACCTGGTACAGGACTGGTGGGTTAGGGACTAGCTGTGACGGGCACAGCTTCAGTCCCAAGGGGAAGGCATCACTGGTAAAAAGAACTTGAAATGACTCCAGAGAGTCTCTTTCTCAGAAAGCAGGGACCCCTGCCCAACTAGCTACCAAAAGCCATCTGCCCCACACCCCCAGCCCCCCAAATCGCCACCAAGCCCTGAGTATCCATGACCTGGTAATATCCCCCTCTGACAGAGAAAACTCTGGAGGCACAGAAAGATTGTTGGTACCCAGGACCTGGAGGTAATAATACCTGTGAGCATCCAGAAGGTTCTGAACATTCATCTGAAGGGGACAAAGAGCTGCTAGGAGTCTGGAGTCTAACTCAGCTTTTCTCTTTTTTCTTTTTTTCTTTTTTGGTGGAAGGGGAGGCAGAGAGGGGGAGGTTGCAAACAAAGGGCGAATGAAGCTCTGACCATTACAGTAATCTGGAGGTATGATTTCACAGAATCCTCCTTTTTCCCCCAGAAAAAGCTTGATCGACATACACCAACATCTGAAATCTTGCTCAGCCCCTCTCCCATGGCTCACCCCTTCTCTCACTTAAACTGAAATTGTGCTCAGCCCCTCTCTCTAACCTGGTACCTGGCACAGGGAACCCATTCAATGAATGTTTGATGAAGAGATGAATGGATTTG